>CALYDF020001387.1:0-82459 GCA_944474145.2 Dicrocoelium dendriticum
TACATATGTCTATAACTGATAGCGAGTCTACTGATTCGAGAATATCCCCGAATTCATAAATGTGGTGATTATGTTTAGAAGCAAACTCGATTTAACTCCGTCAACAAACGTTGTTAGGGTAGTTGGTAGTTCGCCACGTCCAGGAAGAGACGAAGTCCGTAGCCACTCATTTTAGGCTTGGATGCCTCCAAACTCGAATTGCGGTGTGCTCAGCGTGTGCGCAACTGTATATGCGGTAAGCTTTATTGTGCTCCATCAAGAAGTAAACAAGGTAGAAACGTATTCAATCATGACAATTCCTATTGTAGTGCGGTTCCTGGTCATGAATCTCTCAGGTGGGGCCTTGTATGATGTCGATTTTGCTTGACTGTCGATTCTGGTTGCTAAACCAAGGCTTTCTTTCCCTCTGTTAGTATATATGTGGTACCAGTCGGCTGCAACTGCTCAAAGACCTTATCCTGCAGATAGGCAATGAAAACTCTAGACTCTACATATTTCTTAAGCGTAACAATTTCAGCTTAAGCAGTAGGCATGCCGGGTGTGTAGTATTCGTCGTAAACGTTACATCGGATCTGACTACCAGTGGAGCAATAATGAAAAACAGCTTCTGGATATTTGTTTAATTTCCGTATCCTGCAGCCTGTGCAAATTTGGCCAGAACGTTTTTTCGCAGCATGTAGCTAATGCAGTCCGAGTTACATTTGTAAAGACCTTAAAGGGCTCTGTTAATAATCTTGGTTTGCAATATGGGGCTAGCTCGGGTGTCTTGAAAATAAGGTACGTAACCAATGATCACTACCTGGGAAACAAGCTAATACATGGACACAATAGGGATGCACGTCTTCGACAACATTGTGATATGAAATTTGCTTTCCATGGTAGTTCCATGAGCCACTTGCGTCCATGCACTGGCTCGGACTACCGAATAAACGCTCAGCAACGTTAGTAATGTCGTGTACACAATCCATATAATATCAGCTTTAGTAATATCATCTCCCTTATCTTTCGAAGGAAGATTAACTTAGAAGCAAACGCTAAAGCAGAAGTAAGGGGTACTGAAATTAGTGTACCATAACGGTGTCCATTGTAAATACATCTAACAAAATTTGGAGAGCAATTCATTTTCATGTGGATCCATACAAATTCATTTTTGATAGAGATTTGCAGGTCTACTATTACTTGAGTACGTATCGGGTCACGTGCAAGAATAGCACATTACCCTCTTCACCAAATGGTCAGCTGTTCAAGCTGGATGAATTTGTTAGCACTCAGTTTGATTTTGGAAGTTATGCCACGTTTCATTAATGTGTGGTAAGTCAATAGTTGTGACGGTACCCAGGTAACGTAATCTGTGCATTTTATTAGTTACAGTGTGATCTTTGGTAAGAAGGAACTTGATTGTGGTTCGCTCGAGTCACAGATATAGGACTTCATTGATGATTAGGGTAATGAGGTCGCAACTGCATGCATGCATCGGCTACCACGGAGCACGTGGTTTTGGCGTTTTGTACTCTATCATTTCCTGTTCCAGGCAGAGTTTGAATAACTACATGCTAAGGACGACTGGATTTCACTGTTTCTGATGTAGCTGTGCTGATCCGTTAGTAAACACAGTTTAAAAATGACGCGCGTCAGCTAGCTAATGAGTGGGAGGTGAAGTAACTGACATGGGTTTTTCCCTTCCGCTATCTAAAATATTATGAAATTTCCTCTTTTGTTTTTGTCCCTACCTATTTAGCATTTTATTTATGTCCATGTTTTCTTAACATAAGTTTTCCGCTTCTTTGTTCTGTCTTCGTATTTTTCTTAGATTTTATACCTCTTTGCGACGTACCTCATAACCAACTGATACCTTCGAACATTCTAATTTGTTAGAACACCAGGTTGGGTACAGCACTCTTTTTGACAAAACTTATCAGGCGTTTACAATAAGAACATGGATACAGGATAATTTGTTGAACCGATTAGTGGTTTCTGGATTCAGAACGAGGCAGATTGCACAGTCTTTGTCGATAAATCGCTAGATCTACTCGGGCTCCACATTATGCTCTATCTGCCATAGACGCACATATATATTCCCAAGAGAGAGCATACCTTCTTCGATTGGTTGAGTGACTCAACCATCACCCGGCCGCTATAAGATTGTGGGGTAAAAACTGTCTGGAAGCATGTTAACCCAAGTGCTCAAGGTGCGCTTGAACAAGTGCATTCCTTTTGTATGGTTCGAATTTTGTTAGCCTGATTGCGACGGCTTTGGCCGTCCATAACAATCGTTTTTTAAGCTATTTTGGGAAGCGATTTGGAAAGACATAAAATGCCTTGAAAGCATCGGCAATTTTAGTTTGGTGTCCAATTTCGTCCAGATGTTCTAGGAAAGAGGTGGTGATGCAGCTGACAGAACCTTTCTGTAATGACAGAAGACAGTGCAATGATATCCGTTTAGACAGACGCCAGGTTGTATGTCCAAATTACCTCACACTCCAGGTGCGAGGAAATTGATATAAAATGCAAGATTTCGACTGCACCTGGAATCTGTTTTTGTGACTGGGCAACAATCGGCGCGGTTTCCGCCAAGACGTGTGGATAGGCAGCTGGCTAGGTTTGAGCTACCATAGTGCAAACCCAATTGTTCAGCAAATCGAAGACCATATCTTCGTTTATTAAAAATGAGAGAAATACCTCTTGTTTTGGAACAGTTACAAGGACTAAAGGACGACTGTGAACCTCTGAGTGCTATCGGATGATGTGCGCTGGGTAACCTTTTTCCAGCAGCGTTTGGATTATACGGTTTTTCTCGACTCCAAATTTTTCTAGGCTAAACATTTTGATAGCTTGAAGTGTAAGCAACGAACAAGGTACCGTTTGTACTTTAAGGGTATAAAACTGGGAAAACGTGTGTATTGACCGACGCACGTTGTTTGCAAAACATATTTCTTTCCCGGCTACCTTCTTTTCTTTTTGTTAAAGCTTCCAAGAAAGTCAGTTTACCAGCATTATTGATTCCACTGGTGCACTTAACGTAACATGCACACTGATTGGCTGGTTCAACAGCATGAAGACATCAGTACCGGAATCACAGATGATGAAGCTGTCATCCATGTATAGACAACAGAAATCAGAAGAAGAGCTGGTGATGTTGATAAGTCCATGTTCAAGCATAGTGAGGAAAATGTTAGCAAGCAGCGGTCGCAGGGGATACCCCAGCACGAACCCGTCGATCTGTCTGCAGTAGAACCCGTCAACAAATTGTCTGTTGAAGGAGCATAGTAACAGTAATTCCTTTAGATTCTGCACCGAGATGCCCGCATCTAAGTTCCTTTTGTTTAAGTAAGCACAAATAAAGTGCAATATCTATCAACGGAAACTTCGTTAAAAGTGACTCGATGTAAAGCGTGCCTTAGTTTGCTATTTGAATGCATGCATTCGACGTGTTGCAAAACGTTGATTATGTCTTTCACAGTGTAAGTTCATAGCTCCTTGCGTACTTGTTCAGACAAATCTCCAATCCATTTCGCAAATGAGTGAAAATCGGATGTTCACATGGCAATTATCGGACGCAGAAATACCTGTGCTTTGTTATGTTAGGCAGCCCGTAAATTCATGGAGAATGTGGTCCGATTAGAATAAACAGTTTCAGTAGTGATCCATCTATTGGTTCTTGCATTTCCGCCTCATGAATATTCTGTGACCTTTCACTTATCCAGCACGGTCTTAGTTTTTAGTATCGTTTTACGCAAGAATTTCCTCTTTACTGGAAAATGGAGTGCATCTTGTAGATGTCGTCATATCACTCCATCAATGCCCATCTTGCTCCATTATCCTGTCTGGTAATTATCACATATGGATTCAATCACAATTCCATGATGGCAACAAGGTGTTTTTTGTCAGAAGACACGATTAGTTGGATTCGTAATTTATATAATTTTCAAGAAGATTAACTAGGGTGGTACTAAAGTTACCCTTGGTAAGGGAAGAGGTTGTATCATTTTTCAGCTTGGACCTCTGAATGAACCTGTCCACAAATACAACATCATAAATTCTCTACCTACAGTCCGGCAACGTCCGCAGTACATATTTGGTGATTTCAGGCTCAGTAGACAGGGTAGGTAGGACAAACCTGATATGTTTTAGCGCTTTGCGTGTTTTGGCAGAGCGCTCCGTGACGTAACGCTTCTGCCCTAAATACTACGATTGCACTGCATATTCCGCATGTGGTCCCAACTTACGCTTCAAGCATTTTCGAAAATACTAAGGCGTTGACCATTCTAAAGGCCTCTTGAATGAGTCAGAAGTGTTGATTTATCGCCGATCGTGCCTTTTCTATCTGCCTCAAATAACCAAGATCATCTACCATTAATAAACCGAGAACACAGCCTTGAGCATCGATAAGCAAAATGTTTGCTTCGTTGCGTGGGGTCATGAATGCTCCGATGGCGGCTTCTCGGAACGTTACACTTGAGTGCGTCAAACTGTAGCACGTAACGGTGGGGAAAGAGGGCAACTTGTAACTTGCATTCAGATCACGTTACACGTCTGTCTGATCTTCCATTGTAGGGAAATATGCCATATTTGTGGATCATCGACAAAACTAAAAGCTTATAAAGAAAGCAGTCAAGTGATGTAATTTATGTAAACCAGTATGTGACAGGTTTCGAGTAGCGAGCCCAGAGGTACGACGCACTGCACATTGATTGAGCTGGATATTACACTGACAACAAACAATTTAGATGACTTTAAACAAGTGAGATGCCTAAAAATCCAAAACGTAATCACCCTTTCTATAATCCTGATACAGGTGAACTTAAACGTGATGTTCTAGATGGATATAGGCCTTAAGGAAATAGAAGTAACTGGCATCTACTAACATATCAACATCGATAGATTCTGTCCAGAGTACACGAGTTGTCTGTAAGTTTGCAGCGCGACACTCAATTTGGCGAAATCCTTTCTGTATTATGGCGACAATTTTCTTACGCTCCAGGTAAACCATGAGCGTCTCGGCTATAATAAGCTCCATGATATTGGAGTTTACAAGAAGTGATGTTATCGGTCGTTGATTCCCTGGCTCCATACTATCGCCATATTGGCAATTTTGAGTGACGATCCCCTGATATTCACATCTTTGTGAGATTATCAATAACTCTTCAACACAACTCACGGCAACCACGTTTAAGGTTTCTGTAAATGCAGCCGGCACAAGGCGAACTGTATTCGCGCAAGTGCGCTAGCCGCTTCAGTAAATAGATGGTGTTATGGGCGTATGATTAAATCCTTATGACGGTATGATGATGGTACATCTCGGAAGGAGCGGTTAAATTGCTGAGCAAGAAATTTGGATGCTTCATACCATTTGTTTTAGTCGAAATCCTGTGTGGAGCGGGAATCCCGCGTTTAATTGTGAACTTAGCACGACTGTCTTTAAAGTGACTTGGTTTTAGGGCAAATTCACCTCGTGATTTTGGTACATTACCTTATCCTCCCGGGATAGTTTGACGCAGATTTTCGTTTGTGTTTTATGGATATTTCAATTGTCCACTCTCAGAGATGCCATGTGGACACGACAAGCTAAGTCCCTCAAAACCATGTATTTTCGACTCTTGCTCCAAAGGAAAGGCTTCATCCATTTTCAGCGGTGAACTGCGGCTATTGAAACAAAAGACAACTCCTCTCTAGACGTCAACAAGAGCTATTCGTCTGGGAAACATCAGCCGGTTAGATCAGTGAGATCAAACAGGTTATCGGTGTTTGTTACCAAGGGGAAATTCTTCGTTGTTACCTTTAAGATACTATGCTTAGCACATGTAGCGGAAAACTAGTGTCGCTTGATCGCTGGGGCCTGAAGAAGCGCACCTTGTTACTACGTCTTTCATGAATTCGTAATTGGTAAAAATGATGTCCAAGTTGCCCTGTTGGTTTATTGTTTTGAAACGCGCTTAAAAAACGGTATGGTTATACAGTTGTGCACCAGCGATTAGCTCTTGCGTTTTTGCCTTGATCCAAGATAGTAGGCAGAGCTTCTTGTTTGCGCTGGTTGAAAGTTCTCGCCATGAGAAAGTGGCGGTATACTGGTTAGGCATGTTATTCCCAGCGAAGGTTAAAACATGTCATAAGAAAATACATGATGGTAGGCGGCATAGAGTGGTCTCCAAAAATATATCTCTGTTTAAGGCATAGGCGTCACCATAACAAGTCTGCGACTTGGACCACTGGATCTTTAAGTTGATGAAAATGTAAGTTGGGACTGCGCTAAATAATTACACAATTTGGCTTAGTGGGTCGGCCGTTGCGCAAGTCCATCCTACGGTAGGGTGACTGAAGCCAAAGACAATTAGGGAACAAGAAAGACAACAAAATGGGATAGTAGGGAATTACCAACGGGCGCAATAGCGGACAGGAGACAAGACAGTGTGAGCATTGTGGATCAAACAGAGTGCTGATCAAATATGAAGTCTGACATAAAGCCTGAGTCCAGGACAAGGGGGCGTATGTCGAGAACGCAATGAATCAGACAAATACGCCTCTGCCAAAGCCCAAAGGACGGAACGCGGACATTATGCAGCCACGGAAGGGTAACAGCGAGCAATGCTTCCTGGCCAGAATCAGACATAGTGAAGCGGAGATACAGGATGGAAAAAGCGAATGATTGTACCTAGACCCAAGTTAGTGAGGCACATGGAATGGCCTGTCTCCCAAATCCTAATCCGAATTGCGTCGTTGCAAGGAAACATAGTTCATAGCTGTACGGGTTTGCGAGTGGTCATGTTGCGCATTGTTGTGGCGATATATGGCGAGCATCTTCCAGCGTCGTTCTCGTTTCCCTATAATATAATAATCACGTAATGTAATGTAATGTAATAATCACGTCGTTCAGCCATTGCTGAATTATAATGAAGCTTGACCATATCAAATTTCGGCCAATTATCTGAGAAGTCCCCGTGCGCTTGTATACAATCTAGAGTTACGGACACCCGAAGCATACCTGGACAGAATCAAAACTACAAATTAAAGTGAGGATAAAAGGGGTAATTGTCAAAGCAACTCGCGCGAGTTTGCCTACACCACCAAATAACACTGGAGGTGAGAAAATCTTGACAGTATTGAAGGCATGTTAAGCTGGCGCGAGTCATCAAGGAGCAAACGCATCCATATTTCCTCAAAAGGATACCCAGTGCAGTAGTGCCGTTGGTTAAGATTGTTACTCTTCATCCTCCCAATATCCTCTCACAGCGTAGTCAATGAACGTCCAACCGAGCAGGGTTTACCAGCCCGACACGATAATCCATTATACGTGGGATTATCTTCTACAATTATATTCCTTACGAACAATAACCGGTTTTAGTGTTGTCCGTGATTAAACGCAAATGGATAACTTAAGCAAAGTGGGTCGATTTCCCTTCTATGTGGTATCGTTCGATACAGAATTCTCAAGGCAATCCGAAAAGCCTGAGCATATTCCAATTCATTGGTTCCCAACGCAGCTGTGAGAAACGTTTGGATCTCTTAATCTGTGTTCAGTGTTTAGTTTAGATACACTAACTGTGTACTAAGTCTGTTTGGACTAACATTGGTCGATCAACCGATCAATACTAAAAATATGCATGTAAAAGGAAGAGCTGGTGCCAACATCGCGGCACAACCGCTGGCTCACGCTTATCGTTAACGCAGGAAGCTGCACTAACTGATCATATGACAGCCGCGTGGCCTTAAAACTGCATGCTAACTGCAACCATGCCTTACATTAAAGGCAAGTGTGCATTCGAATTTAAATCAAAGTCACCGGCAACTAAGACACCAAAACCAGTAGACACCAATCACAAGCATAATGCATTAAAACTTCTGTACACCAAAGTACCCGAATTCAAATCCAATATTTTAAAGGTAGGATGACAGACAATCGAAACCAATGAAGTTCCATCTCTACCGTGGTCGGTGTCAATGCTGATCCCACGACAAAAACGCGTCACCCAAGCGCATTGCTTTAAGGTGGACCCCATTTACTTCGGGTAAAACTAAACTCGGTGGATGAGGCAGAGGCTGTTCTGCTGTCTGCGAATCAACTTCACAGCGCCTCAAGTGGAGTGCCCATACTACCCGCAATCTAGTGGGAAGAACGTTCAGCGAATCCCAATAACAGGGAGAGAAACTCAGATAGTCAAGAGAATTATAGTGTGTTTGCTCACGGTACCAATGATCATACAGTTTCCTCTTCCGACGATTCTCAGTTACAGGACTGGGAGCAATAGCACTATAGCCGTGAGAGCCTTTCTCTCGGAAATGTCGACCCAATTCCTTGACAACGTGCCCCTATCACCAAACTAAAAGGGATGGGGACCCAGGCGGTTGGAATTAGTGTTCCAATCAGAAACAACGACACAACTGTTCTATTGCTTTAGACCATCTGCCGTAGCAGACTGCCAAGAGCAATTCGTCTGAATGTAGCCGGAACACAACCACCTTCTAATGAAAACCCGGGAGGTGCTAGTCTCAATGAACACCCCAACTGTAAGACCTGACTCGGTGACTGTTACAAAACTAGCTTTAACCCCCGAAGGCAGACAGCAGAGCACAACTGACCACCGGGATCCACGGCACCTGATATATGAATATCTACCATGTTCGTCGCGAGTGCTTTCAACTAATCAAAAGAATGATTAGCCACCGACCTTTCATTAAATCACTTGCGTTAAATCACTTTCACAGTTCGTCACAAACAACACGCGTTTGTTCTCCGAAAAGTTAATCTACAAGTATATAAATGCAAAGGTCTGATCAGCAAATAAGCTAAAGTAACGCTTCAACACGTGTCAGCATCTTAAGACATATGGGCCATCACAGAAACATGACTGCGCAGGGAGTTGCCGAAAACGAGCTAAGTGGTATGTCCGTTTTCCGGCATGACCGAGCCGGCAAAGTTGGTGAAGTAGCCATATACTTTCGTAAGAATCTGCGGTGCGAATTCATACACGACCCGGAAACCGATGTGCTTGACTCTGTTCGATACAGCTTACGGATAAGAAGAAAAGACATTGGCCTAGTGGTTGTTTTTTACCGCCCACAATGGTCTACAACGGAGACAGACTGTTACTTAGTGGCTGCGATTACGCAGGTGATAAACAGGAATTACAGTCCCAGTCTACACGTCTGAGACCTTAACTAATGTTCTATAATCCCCAGGCCACACCAGGAGAGCAACTCAAATCAGACCTGCAAGATTTTGTCTCTGACTGCGCTTTATAAACACGTCACTTCGCCCACCAGATTCAGGGAAAATAACAGGTCATCCATATTGAACATCTTATGCACTGATGAAGAACTGCTGATCGAGTACGTGACAATCGAAGCTCCTCTAGACCACAGGGGTCATGCGATTTCGCATTTCATGTACACTTGCAAAGCTGTATACCCGGGGACAGAACTCAAACGACTGTCACCATAACCATACACGACACATTAACCCGGCTAATTGAGAAGACCGACCGGAGTTTCCAAACGAAGGATACACAGGATATTGTCTAGGAACGATTCTTCAGTAACTTTGACATCTCCGTTAAAGGGGCATCAGTAACCATGACTATCAGTTCGATAAACTCGGCGTCGTTTATACGGGCTAGAATACCCAAGTGAATGGTAATGTGCAACACGGCGTGGTATACCCACAAAACCGGACCAAAACGGAGTAACTGGAAGTATTATTTTGTCCACCATGATCATTATACCCACTTAGTGCGCGAGGATAAAGTAACTCTGCAACATGTTTTAGCCAAGCGATAAACTTCAAATCGGAAGATTCTGTACGATTATGTGGACAGTCTCTAAAAGGTGAAAAGTGGGTTTCACCCTGTTCAAACAGCGGATGGTCTAAATCGGACTGTTATATAAGCTTCAAACCTTCTGCAACAGCAACATGGACCAACATTTCATTGTATTAGGCGGTCTGCTGAAGCATTGGAAAATATGGAATATCCACCAGAACTCACATATAAATTTACAGGAAATATCGTGATGAGAAAACTGCTATCAATGTGCCTACATGCCTATCCAGCAATTGACGACATCTAACCAAGAACGTCAGTTGCGGCTTCCAAACATTTGGCTTGTCCCTGGGCGCGGCTGTTCTACCTCTCCCTTGACGAGAGGCGAATTTCTACAATGTGGAAGCCGGGTTAATTGCTCCTAACTAAAAAGGGGATAGTCGTTCTGACTGAGACGATTATATGCCATTAACTCTTCTGTCAGACCTACCAAAAGTAATGCAGGCTATTGCTGCCGAGACACTCATATCATATTTGGACCACTTTGATCACATTGGTCAGCAGCAACACACAACTTCTGCCAGACTCGTTCGTGCACGAACAAGCCATTGGTGGCACGAGACGGCTGGAACGAAATGTTTGATGCTGAAACAGCATTTTATGTGGCATATCTTGATTTCTATAAGGGAATAGATCGGTTGAACTACCGTATCCTTCTTGCAAAACTTCAAAAATGTAGCCCTGCGAACCGTCTCCTCGGGTGGATCTGCAACTTTCTCACGCAGAGTCGCCCGGAGGTGAGCGTACGTGTATCCTTGCCAGACCCAATTCACGTCGAATATGGTGGGCCACACGGTTCGCTACTGGGGCGCCGTCTATTATTGGTCTTCGTAAACGATCCAGTGAGCCAAATTAAGTCAAACTGTTCAATCTGGGCAGTGGACATTAAGGATTGTCGAGTGATCAGAGTTCCAACAGAACATATCCACCATCAAAACGGCCTTAACAAGATTTATGGCTGGTCAGTCCAAAATCACAATGTGGTTAAACGTCGAGTACTACATTTACGACACCGAATGCTCCACGCATATAAGTTGCGGTACCAGGAACAGCAATATTGTTCTTTAGGCAATAATCTTGATCTGCTGGCCCAGGAAGATCTCGGCTGCTCGGAGCAGTCCAAAAAGCCTCGAAGTATAGGGTACAAATAATGAGGCTTTACAGAGTTATTTCGGGCAATCCGAACTGTCGATTTTCTGCAAAATACCACCCGCTTACATGCGTCCTCATATTGAATATGTACTTCAAGTTCGGCACACATGGTTAAAGCGGGATCTCATGTCCTTGGAGATGCTGCAACCTCAGGCGAGCAAATATTTCAAGGGGCCGCGCCAATTGTCATAAGAACAGCGACTCAGATTGCTTGGCATTTTCGGCGGACTTTGTCGCGGCTAGCATGGCGACTTAATCATGGCTTACCAAATTATAAACAATACTAATCACCTTTAACACTGTCTGTTGAACCTGGGTCACAACAGCACACCGTGTTTATCCTCTGAAATTAATAGAACAACACAGTCGGAGTGGCAAAGGAACTTCTCGTAGCTGGTTGTCACACGTGGAAAACTCTCTCCGAAGCTGTTATTTCAGCCCCCAATTTAGCTGTGTTCACAGCACGTGTGGACAATGTACTGGCCGTAATACACCATATAATGTAACCCAAAAGACCTATGCAAACAGCAGAAAAACAAAAACAAATCTACCCACCTTCATTTTACCCGGAAAGCATAAATGATAAGCTTGTTTAACACATAAAACAAAGTGTGAACCGTGCAAAGGTTATTACTGTAACCGGCAAGTTCACAATTCGCGATTTTTCACTAATTTATGTTTTTATTTTTATCTTCATTTTGCTCCCTCCTAACTGGTCACGCGGTAGGACATTTTAATCTTCGGGTTTATTTTCTCCCTATTATGCGATTTACCGTTGAGCAGAGCTATGATTCGTGGTGCACGTCTCCCCATGTTGGGTACTCAAGACAATTAGCATGAAGCCAGATTTTTGGATTAGCTCTTTTCATAAATGTTTGCAAATCCAATCATGAAGCTGTTAGATGCTACCTGTTCCAATGATTTTGGTACCTTGAGCATTCAACGTACATCATTAACATGCAATGAGCAATGCAGGAAACCTAATACTTTACACATAACTGCATCAGTTGCACTCCGTTTGAATGGACCGTCAGGTCATCATTCGTATTGATAGTTCAGCGTATTGATAGTTCAGCCTCAATAGCTTACAACTTACGTAGTTACCGCTTATGACGTGCTCAGTCAAAACCCTGGCGTATGTGTAAAAATGCAATTACCTTTGAATAATTGGAATCGATGAATTCTTAAAAACAATTTCAGAGAGTGCACAAGAGTGGTGGCGCACGACCGCCTATCAAGAAAACACTGCTGCAAAATAGCTATCAGACATAAAGAATTTAAAAGTTCGTCACGTATTTCTGACCAGTTTTTCAAACAACCGAGAAGCCATTGGAGTGCGGTGAATTGACGAGTATTTATTAATTTTTGGATTGGGACCTCCATTGTACTAACGTAGGAAAAATGACGTGTTCCATTGATTTAAAAAGTGGTTGGATTCCAGCGATAACGTAAACTTATTTGACAGAAGCAGCGGTATATCTGTCTTTCATAGTTCAGTGGTGTCTGACAGAATTCTTTTGGCTCCCAGCTTGGAGCATGGCATAATTGAGTTAATTAATTCTTGGATTCCTTTGAGCGAAAAACTTACTCCTCTTAAGAGATTTGTTACTGCAGCCTCTGTATACATAGACAAAAGATCACCTTCGAAACGCGGAGAAGTTGCCAAGAGTTCACGGAAAGCTTCACAGGTTGCATTTGGATCATGAAGTGTCCCTCATCGTCAATAATTTCAGTAAAACAAAAGGTTGTTTAGTGGTTCCACGATACAATATATCAACAAGCTCCCTCGTCATGCACCTTTTCTTGAGACAATATATTAATCATTTTTCCCCATGCATTAAATTCGTGCATTTTAATGTAAGTGGAAGGTCCTGGAAATTTTTGGATCGTATAGACCATCTAGCGGTTTTCTGGCTGAAGGAATACTCCACGGCTTGGTCGGAGACACGGGTACCATGAAAATGCTTTAGAGCAAGGAGGGCCGAAACTTGCTTAAAATGCTCACAAAACTGTTCTGCCTCAGTGTACACTTTTAAAGAGAAATAATACAACACAGTCAGAGTAACGGTTTAAGTATTGAAAGCATATCCAGTTTGTGTTACTTGTTGCACATTGCTGTTTATGAGCAAATTTGGCAGCATTTTCATTGTGAAAACCGAATCGTATATTTTGTAGTACTCATTCATTCAGGGACAAACTCTGACTCAGCGAAAATTAATGTAAATTTGCCAAGCTAAATTCCTTGAGATGAAGTACACCTTCACAACCACAACTAATGAACCTTCTGAGTGGATGAGTTCTTTTGACTCAGTTCAACAGAAGGTGAATAACGCACTCGAGTGTCGGCCAATCCGTGGACCGTAATGGAATCATTTACGCATGTCTGCCTTTGGCTATATGGCTTTTCCCGTTGGTCCATCTGATCATAATAATCCGTCACTCCCATCACAGTACCAATTTATGGTCGCTGCCAGGGAGAATAAGATCCCTGTCTGTGAATGTTTAGGCAAATTATCAGCCCATCTCTTTGGACTGTTAACCCACATCGTCGAGCCCACTACTCCAATGGAAGAAAAAACGTGTTCAAATATTGCTATATGTTGAATGATTAGTGAATTTTCCATATGTAATAATCACCGGCGATTATCTTCCGTCTGTATGGCAACGCTGACCCAAATTCAAATACAAAAGTGATGTTGTGAAAACTAGTGTCGGACAAGCAGTATGTAAAAGGAGGCATCACTACCTGACAGCCAAATGAATTCCAGTAATGATTGGTCTATGTGTTCAGCAGTAAATGTTGATCTGTGTCCCGTGACCTCTGTTTGTTCGATATTTGTTCGCCCAGTTTAACGCTTTCTCAGCTGTAGGTACACCGGATCGAGGTCAATGCGCAGATTCAGTGAATTCTCCTTAGAGAACCAAGTCTAGAGGAACTATCTTCCTATTATTGTCCCTCCATGCGCCAAGATAACTGTTTTGTCCCAGTTGACGTTAACTGAGGCCAATTTCAAACGTTACGTCATGACGACACAGCGTGAAGTTTTCCTCTACGGAGCAGTGCATTGAACATGCCACTGAGGGAAGTGGTGACACGGTTGTTATTAAATTACTGAGCTCGGAGAACAAATCATAACTTAACTACTAACCCGAGCTACAGGTATTCTGAATCATTTCAAACCATCTACCTTTTCTGGTTCAGATAACTTTTCGAAAAAGGTGGTAGCTTGGCATTATCAGAGTAGATTTAAGTACATCAGACGAACAACCTGCTTGCGTTTCCGGGATGGTTTGTGCGTTATTCAACACTGTAATTGTGCTTAACAAATGAAACATGAGTATAGTTCTGGCCTTAAGAATAATCTCTGAAATATATATGGTGTTGGGGAATTACCGTTGTACTTGGCATGATCGCCTGAATATTTGGGTTTGTGGGTGGTGAGTATGGTGAATATGCGCCAGAGTGGTGCGCCTGAGTTAACCTTGCGAATTTTGGGGGCATGGACAAGGGGTGTTGCGTGTGAATGTAGAGCCGGCTGGGGGCAGTGTGCCGAGGCATCATGCTTATACTGCCGTTGACTTGACAATGGACTAGCACTCTCTTATAGACAAATTGATTAGTAGGGTCAAATTGCTGACTTCAACAGCCACCGCTAAATTGCGATTTTTCTGAGAGTATATGGGAATGATTGAATGAACATGGAACAGAGTAAGGGGTAAATTTGTCCTATTGGCCAATATGCTTTGTTATCTGTATAAATGCATTGTTTGCCCTATGTTGTAGGATGAAAACTCATTGTAGCAAAGAGAGAGCCGTTATGGGTTTTATTCGAGAGAGAATGTGATTTTTCATGGTGGTTTTGATTCATGTCTGATTACTGGTTAGAAGCAGCGAGTAGAGTTTGCTCTGTAGCTGCATAAATTGTCATGGACAAATGCCCGTTATATTGTGTTCTGCTCAATATATATGGCGTCTGCCAAGTGTTTGTCAAGGGAATTCTTAAATTCCGACAGGGACTTCGTCTCAACTACGTGCTGCGGCACGTCGCTCCATACATTCACCAATCTGCGTTCGAAACAGAGCAGGTGAGTGACCGTTTTCAAATCCGGTACGACAACCTTATACCGGTGTCCTCGTGCGCTGCTTGGTGTGTGTAGATGAAGCAGTGTTCTAAACCTGGGGTAATCACCCAGATGTAATATCCGGTGCGTCATGATGAGGACAACCCTCAGTCAACGATAAGCTAAGGTGTACAGCCCTAGTTTCTTACACCGTTCTTCGTACGGCACACCTTATAATTTAGGAATCAGTCTGGTGGCTATATGCTGCACTCACTCAAGCTTTCCTCCCTCGCCTCGGGTGATAGAACAATACGCGGGAGAGTCATACTCTGGCATTGGTCGTATTATTGAGACGAAGAGGTGAGAGGCGATCTCTTCGGACCATGTGCTGAAGCTGTGCCTGAGCGCCCAAAGCATAAGAAGGCTGTTTTGGTAAATCCTATTCGTGTTGTCCATGGACTTTAGGTCTTGCGTAAGATTACACCGAGATCACGCATGATAGGCGAGGGATGCAATTGTTGACCAGCAACCATTTAGGTTCGACTGTGTTCACACTTACCCAGGCTCATGAATGGCTACTTGACCGGGTTGGTCGGAGGATTGACCTCTGCAGACCACTCGGAGAGGCGGTTGAGGTCCTGCTGAAGCAAATCACAATCATGGGGTGTGCGGAACTGTGTGAGATGGAGTGTTTTGTGTCCATGCGCCTTTTGAAGACACTGGTTGTTGGATTGTTCTGATTTTCAGCTGTCGGTAGTAGGCTGTGGACTACATCAGGTCGTCAATAGTTGGACCTGTCTCAGTTGTTGAGACGGCGCTGTAACACAGCCAACCTGTTGTTACTACTCCACTGTCCCGAGAACTTAAAATTTCCATTAATTCTTATATATAATAATTCAATTTAATTAGATTAGCCTTCGCCATCTACATCACTTCATTTTAGCTGAATGTGAGAAACACGCATAAGCTGTCATTAATAGTAGAAACTCTTTAATCACTTCTTTGATTTGAAGACATTTCAGTACAGCATGGAAGGATGGCAATCAAGCTGGTTGACATTGTGGACACGTTTTCGTGGTCCAAATCGGTTTACAAGTGTCTACATTTGTTTGATATTTTTTGACGAGATCAGCCAAATTTTCTGGTGCTCTCTGCGCAACTTCATCGAATGCCCATTTGATAATGAGTAGACAGGGATATTAAGGTTTTTTATTTCTAAACAAAGTTTGTACTTAATAGAGGACATGTTACATGCACCCAATGTCACATATGCTCCATTCTTCAAACCCAAACTCTCCTGGAGTTTTAAACATGATCTTTTTGAATCATGATTTTGCATTAAACGTTGTGCGTTTGACCACAACGCGTAATCTCAATGTTTACCGCGATTCACATTGGAGTAAACCTTTACCAATTTGCTTGCTATAACCGTAGGAAATCATATGAAGTTGGATGTAACCTGCCAGGAAACACTGCACCCTATCTCATCAGGAGAAGATAGGTGACCTCATAACTTTGCCCCGCCTATTCATTCGTGCATTTTTGGGATAACAGAGATAAGTATTTGTTCCGTATTTCCCGCCGGCCTTCTCCAATTTTTGTTGGTGTAAATTAGCAAATTCAAATTATATTCCAGGGGTTCCAACTTCCAGCGCGTTGCAATCGCATCAAGTTGTGATTCCAAAAACAGAAATTTAGCACATAGTCCTAACATAGGCTTATTTTGTTGAGCGGAGCTTGCTCATTCTTTTCCGGCCTTTGCATTGTATGCGTTTATATCAGTTTTACTTTACGAATAGCGCGAGAATTCAGTGGAGCTAGCACAATAGACAAGGTGGAATAGCGGGATTAGATAATTGTACACAACCACAGCGAAAGAAAAATGGAAAAACAATGTATGAATTATCTCCACTAAATTCGTTGCTTGATAATCGGCACTGGTTCATTTACAAATATTTGGTTCCGTCGCTCCTAAGGGGTCAATGGTGTACTGGTCGCGTCCAAGTCAGTCATACGTTCTTGGGATTAACAGTGCGACGCGCGTGTTATCGTCCTGGCCAGTAAGTGGATGTATGGTTGGCAATCATCAAGTACCATGTGATAATGAAGAAATAACTGGTCGACGTAGTCGATATCTAAAACAGGAACAAACAACTGGGCTCGGTCCGGATCAAATCCCCAGTCAGCCTGTAAGCAAGCCCACCATGTTGATGGACAAATTCTTACAAGCTGGACACTATTTAATGTCCTCCTTGATAATTTTTGTATTATGCACATACAGGATGGTACCGCGCTGGAAATCTCATCTTGCCGCCAATCAAGGTGGTGCTGGTGACCTTCGACCGCCTTGTGTCCCGAAAGGTTATCCTGGTTACAGCTTTGCACGAGATTTCAAATACTGAAAGAATTTTGCTGCTGCATGCTACTTATATTTACATCAACTATCGTTTCCAATATAAATAGGTAGGTTTACCGACTGCTTATAATGGTTAGTCTAAGCGCATCATCCTATGTAGTTAAAGGACTTGCTTGAGTATTGTTGGAATTCACAATGCTGCATTTAGGCACGTTTGCGTTACGTTGAGGATCTGTTGGAAGAACAGCAAGACCTGCTTGTTCATTGGAGTTGGCGGCCAAATGGCTAATGATAAACCTATAAAAAGCCCTTCGTAATTAAAGGAATTCAGATATTTAAACGTCTTTTAGGATGACATACCGCCCCTTTCGGGCCTGTAATACTTGATGTCATAGCAATCACAGTCGGTTTGCCTATTGCGCTAGAAATAAATGGATATCTATATATTAGGTTCTTATAAAGTGTTAGGGAATTCGAACTCAAGTTTTAACAATGAAAGCACGGCTCGGAAAGAAAGTGTTCCAGAAGGCGGGAAGAATCAGGTGGTCTTTTGTTAGTTTGATTGTTGAGAATTACCATCCAAATTGGGGGATTAAGTAGGGCTTTTCAATGCATCTTCTCCAGCTGACGTATAAATAATTTTAAACGTTAATAGTGTGCCCTGAGGTGCTGACTTCCTTTATTTGGTCGATTTAGTCGAAGTGACTTTTTCGGGACTGTTAAGGCCGCAGCAAATGTCAAGAGAAATACGAATTTTCTTGTTATTTATCAAATAACAGGGTCAATCCTAGTAACGCAGATGCTGATCATGTTGTCTAGGAGTACGCCGTTGGCGATAACGACAGGGTGAGAACTTGGGCCGCAGCTATGTGGATCTGCAAATACTTTCGAAGTGTTGCTATTTATGAGAGTATTAGGTATCTGAATGTGAATGACAGTGCTACTGAAGATGGGTTGTGCTGTTAAGCAGTCAACATTGGTTGCTGATAAATTTAGATAAGCTACGCAGTGAACACTTAAGTAGGTATCCTTATCAAATTATATAATTAAGTGCGATGTTTACGAGGAGCTGGATACGTTATTCTGTTTCTTTGAAACAGCAGCATGCATCCATTCAGTTGGTGTTGCATCTGACTTTATAACTACATCCCTAGGTTTAGTCGTCACCCTTATAACAGACATATTTCTTATTAAACAACATGAGCTCGTTCTTTTGAAGTTCGGTGGCACCGAGCACGTGTGCTTCAATCTCTTCTATTTTAGACGTATGGTATTTTACTTTTTTAATCTGAAACCCATGAAGTCTAATAGCAAAAGCTTCAGCTGCTTCGGAGGTAGCCAATCTAGCACAATAAACACTATAGACTTAAACGCATGGATAATCTGTTCAGACACTTCAGTGAATATCACGAAAATGAAGTTACCAACGATGGTTAGATGGCGGAATAAACACTGGGTTATTTAACTCTAAAAGTGTTTCTATAAAATAATCTAGGTCTCTAACAGCAGCCAAGTTTCTACGCAAATCAATCGCAACTTTTTCCAGCACATTTATTCTAGGCTGTCACACAGAGCATTCAATGTTGATTTGTGTGCTGCAGAGAGTGGAATTATTAGCCCATATTGTGACCGCCGTGGCATTCTTTATCGCAATAGCTGGGATGGTGGCACTTTTACTTCTTATGGAACTCGCGGTTACGGCTCAGATGATAACGTTTGTCTCTCACAAGATTTGCAAGCAATTGGGGAGTAAAGACCTCAGATGAAAGAGGGTAAAATAGCATGGTACCCGCAGACATGACGATCAACTTCAATGCTTACTTTGACTAGATTCTGAGATTAGAGATCACACAATCATGAACCAGGTGACATGGAAGAAACTGTAGAGCGGTTAGTGGCCTGGACTAGCTCTGCCTTTTCAGGTAAGAATAAAGACGGCATGTGAAAAATACGTAACACTACCGGTTTCACGTCAGTATCGCCTACTGGGGGAGACGGAATACGATAAAACAGACCTGCCTTTATTTGAGTCCGCGACATTTACTATCGGAGCCAGTTGTAAACCAGTTGACTAACCGGAGTACTTATCATAGCATGGCGACGCAACTGGTACGAAGACAGAGTAGATGAACCGTCGCCGACCGAGAAAATTGCTCAGCAGATGCGGGCAGCTAGCTTTTGTAAAAAAACGTGATAATGCGCATCGGCCATTCATAAATTGAAACTGTGTTAGGAACCTCGAATTCCCGGTCTTCGGGTGCCGTTAAAGCAGTTCTGCGGCAAAAGTTCCTGGTGTTTCTTGATAACGCGGATGTTACCAAAGAAAATGCGTAGTTTCTCCTTGTCCACAGCGTATGTGTTCTCTGTCCTCTTGCATCAACAAAAGCTCCACAGTGGCCTATGATCGACTCGATGTTTATATGGAGCTCAACAAATTGAACATAACTAAATCTACTGGACCTGATGCTTAATCCCCGCGCTCTTTCAAAAGGAGCACCTTGATTATTTTGCAGTACACTTACCCGCTACATTCAACCAGTATCATGTGACATTTGGAGACATGTGTGGATAACCCACCGTGCCTGAAAAGAGTCCCAAAGCTGGCGTCTTTTTGCAAGTAGGTGGGTGGTGTTGTATAGATGCTATGAACTACGTTTTACTTAGATTTTCCCGTGCATCCATGCAGACGATATATCAGTTTGCATATAAAACCAATCGATCAAAATTGGTTACTGTGTCATACCTTATACATTCCGTATTACCTGTACCGGATGAAAATTGCAGAGCAGTGCGACCCTTATTTCTTGAATATTCAAATGCATTCAAGAGCGTCCACAGATCAATATTGCTTAATCAGCTGTTAACGTGTAAATTTTATAAAAATGCTACAGCGTTATAATGGACTGCTTTACAAACAGTACTAAATGAATCCAGTTCAACTGAACACATACCTCTACAATCTGTTCCAATCGTAGTGGTTTACAATAAACGAGCTTTCTTTCCTTTTATTTGCTTTATATCACGCAAACATACCTAATTCGTCCAACATTACTGGAGGCAAAATACATATGATGTTGCTTTGCGATGTTGTGCTCCTAATGTACAGACCTACATTTCAGAGTGGTCCAGATGAGTTTTTGATGTGCTGGTCCTTCCGCACTCTCAATCGGAATACATCTACATGTTGCAAACTAACATTCTCCCCTCATCGAACCCGTCAACTACAAGCAACGTTGAGTTACGCTTCTTGACTGACAGTGGTTAGCCAGGCACTAGCGAGGATATCAACAGTAAACTATCCTGGAGTCTATTATTCCGAAGCCTATGTCAGGCTATTCATGTCACTAGAACCTTTCACAAGGTTAGAAGATTATCCCTGTCTGCCATCAGATTAAAATTAATTTCGGTATACCGCGCACTGATTATTAGATTTGTAAGTGCATGCTTTATGCTGCACTGGCTCTAATATTTCCAAATGAGATTTCTTGGCCCAAGCAAAAGGCCTACATACTATTTTGTCTAGAGATGCCCTTAATGTGTTCACTCCCAGCGAATTAGTAGACGTTTGAAGAAGTTTTTTTCTCTCAGTATAAAAAGGACCCTTTCTACCCAATAAGTCATGCTCTACCGAATGCGCTATGTGTTCCTGCTACACCCTCTAAATTTAGTGTCCTGATTCTGTAATGCTTCTTACCGCAAATCTATCCTACCCTACTGGCCACGGCCATAGTCATGCTGACTCAAAGGAATTCTTTACTGAAATGCCTATTTGCCTTCCTCAGTGATAGATTGCAGTAAACACACTAGTTGCTATTATCCAGTTATTCCACGTATTTCTTCATCCCTATTACCAGTGTAAAATACTGAAAAGGAACCTGCCAACATGCGTAAAGCTTGTTTACTCTTGGCATGGTTTCACAAGGCAAATAAATGGTGGTAAAAAGCGGCAATCCAGGGAAGGCACTATGTAACAGAAATGCGTCCGAGGAGTCGCCGCAGACCTGTTCGGAGTTGTGTTGTTCGAATGCAATGCAAATAAATATTTTACAGATTCCAATAGAATACCATCACGCACATTTTTGCCCAACAGGACGGAAAGATGCATTGAGCCGAACACACTCTTTAAACCATTGAACACAGTCATAACCGTTCTGCGGTACCTGCGACGCTGTACTAAAACCTCAAGAATCTTGAAAATACGGTTTTTGCATTTAAGCCCTAAGCAACTGTCTGCCCATTCTTTCCCACTACGGAATATTTGTTGGTAATGAGGCGACAGAATGGAAAAGAAGCCGACAAATTGGGGCGATGCACCGCCAGTTCGATGGCTCGAAGATGAACAACAGTAATGCCACATATTTTATATACATATATAAATATAAATAAATATATATATATATTGAATCGGACGCATGGGACTTACCAAGTGTTGCGCTGATGATGACTAAATAAATAGCTTACGCGTTTTTTCTTGGATGTGGGCCAAAATTGCCAACGCTGGTGGGTTGCCAAGCCAGCTTCACTCACACATTCGCGACAGCAATTTATACAACACAATGTGCTGGATGTGTATGGGCTTAAATCCATTGGCGCCATCCCGCTTTACGGAACAGGACGGAACCACCCAGTGAGTAAACACTGCTCGTAGGGTAAATTGCGGATTCCACTTACTTACTTTTATGCCCAAATTTGAAGTTGTTCAGTGGAATGAGGTCTTGTTTCAGCTATGGTTGTTTGGCTTTAATTGTGCATGCGACGTTGCGGCGAATGTACGCATTGAGCATATATAGGAAAATGGGGAGGTATACTTGTCCAAACTCTCGTCGCGACAAATCGACGTGTTGAATGACAGTGTTCGCTACCTTTTGGATTGCTAACAATACCCTAAGTTCTCCGGAGCCAGAACGCTTAGATTGTGTTCGGCGGATGATTGATGCATTGCTTGCTTTCCTACATTTTAAGAGTAGGTGGTCTGGTGTAGTATGGAGAGGATCTTGCATTCGCTCATGGTGAGCAGTACCAGCTTTTCGGTGGACCATTGTTGTAGCATATCTAGGTCACACCGAGGTAATGTCTGATGGACTTTCTCCTGAATCTTAAGCCATATATTGAGCTTGTCAACACACAGTAGTAGCGATCGTCTGTGCAAGTCGATTGCTAAATACCAAAACATTCGTTGCCCTAAAACTATGCCTTGAGGCACACCACATACGACTTTGATGGGATTAACTAAGGCGCCATGGATCCTAACCACTAATTTTCATTGTAGAAGTAAGTTGTCGATCAAATTTAAGAGTGGGTCAGTGATAGCTTAAGACTGGAGTTTTGAAAGGAGGTTTAGATAAACTAGATAATCCAACGTTTGCAAAACAATCCTAGTAGATAACATCAATTGCCTCTCCAGTGTCATCCCACAGGGTCTCACTGCACCGCGCGATTAGTAAATTCGTGGTGCACGATCATTTTCGATGGAAACCGTGTTGCTCGAAAGTAATCGTTTTGTACTTTTGCAGACAACAGACGGATGCTTTGGGAACGGTGGATTCAATAACTTGGACAATAAGGAATAAAAGCTACTGAGCGGTATTTTGAAGACTCTTCTGTTTCCAAATTTACGCATCTGAGTTCATTCCCTTGACCTCTCAATGGCAGGAACATGGTTCTGCTCCAAGCGGCGCTAAAGTGACTTGGCAGGAGGTTTTAATAATTGCCTTGCTGATGATCCCAGTGCTTATTGGCGAATGTCATCGGCAGTAGGGAGCTGTGGTTGCGCAGATACAGCATTGAAACTGAGCTTCCGCACTAAAACTAGATGTGGCAAAGTTCCGGTAGTGTGGCAACAAATAGTGGAAGACCGCTTGATGGTACGGTACTACGAAAGGTAGGGCATTTTGTGTCCGCAAGGCGTTTGCTACTTCTAAAGACGTTAGTACTGGACTATAAACCGTCCGGTTGCAAGTATTTCCTACCTCACATAACAAACATCACTAGCATGCTTGCACAGAAGTTTGTAATTAACGCCAAAGGTTTTGCCATATTCTGCTAAGATGTGGCTTTGTCTTCGCGAAGCATCTGGTTGCACTAGTCATGTTGAGCACTGTAGCTTTTCCAAATATCCGCCATGCGTACTGAAATATATTTTCGTGTTCTATTCCTTACCATTTAATGGGTTTTAAACTCATTGCACACTATTGTCCCTGAGACATTCTTGACCAGTTAATAAGTTTACTGATAAATTCGAATCAGGCAACTTTCCGGAAGTCTACGGCAGGGAACAGCCAGTCTGTAGCACTAATAAGACTGGCTAAGCGGTCATAAATTGTAAGGGTAAACATTAACTTGAGGGTCCTTATTACGCCATTCCACCTAACAGACAAAGCCGAAAATTATAACTGCATGGTCCCTTTTGATCAATCAACGGTATACCAACTAAATATTCACCGTTAGCAAACACAAGCTCAAGCACAAGTGGCCTGTTACCTCTGTTGAAAGGAGAAATAAAATAACGCGCTTGTAAAGCACAGCGTTTGTACCGCTTTCTTACAAATCGTCTTTGATTTGTTTCCCTAAATTGGCAGGGGTTTCTAATCAGTGTAAAAAGAATTCACGCATGAAAATAATATGCTTGTATGCATTGTTTGTAGAATATTTTATAGCGTTCGTTAGATTACCGTCCATTACGTGTGAGGAGTTTGGGAGATATGCACCAGATCAATAAGGAGGGTGTATCTGTCTTTTGAGTACAGGCGCCACTAAAAGGAATCAGGAAACTGTGTGTCTGAATCTCCCACCGATACTAGCTGCAGGTCACATCGGTAATGCACACTTAGCCCTGTTCGGTTTGTAAGCTTTTCGTTTTGGATACCTGATATGTCTTATAGCGGAAATGTAGCGTACCTCATTCCACCGTATAATCCGTTCTCAGGCAAACCAGTGCAAAACAATAGATTAGTTATTTAGCAATCTTTTAGTTCGGCCAGCCCATTGAAACAGCCCTGAACAATGTTATAAATGCAGCACTGCGACACACAGGAAGCAGATCACCTTAACCGCTTGTATGCAATCAAAGATTGTCCGAGCAATTGCTTCAGAAGTAGTCTAAGGAACGAATGTCTCAGCACTAGCAGCAGCATTCATCTAACTAAGCCCACAGACGGACATTGTTCGCCTACATCGAGGACATCTCCGAAGTAACAGTAAGATTTTTGCAGCCCCATGGAATCTCTGTGGATCACAAAGGAAATGTCACCCTAAGAAAATTGCTCTCAAAACCCAAAGGGAAATCAATTACGCCAACCAGTGCAATATCATCAATCAGATAAGATGCAGAGACTGTGATAAAAGGTATGTCGGACAAGGTGGAAAAAAGTTTTGTGCACGAATCACCGAGCACAAGGCTGTCGTTAAAAGAAGAGATCCGCACCTATTTTTTCCTGTGCATGAATATCAAGAAGGACACCATTTCCACCTGGATAATGTAAAGATATTAACAATGGAAGTATAAAACACGAGAACAAGTTTATGGAAGCCTGGTACCTTAGAACAAATTCAATCAAACGACACATCAAACTCGACGAAGTATACGCCAAATTACTGGCTAACGACCGCCAACTCGAACGACTGAATCCGGTGGAACGGGTGGCTATACCATTTCCCGGCCAAGCTGTCCTCTTGGGCAACAGAAATAATCTGAAGGGGCATTCAACGTGAGTCTACTCAATTAATTTGTTCCGTGCGTACGCCAGTCACTTGTACAGGTGTGTAGGTGTGCATGTATAGCCCGTCGCCTTCAGCCAATTGGACCTCAGACGAACTAGGTCATGGGGGTGCAAGTGGGACGATTCAGCCCCTACGTACAGAAAAATTAATTGAGTAGACTCATGTTGAATACCCCTTCAGATTATTTCTTTTGCCCAAGAGGACAACTTGGCCGGGAAATGGTGTAGACAACTAATTGGACTAGCGAACAAAGTCTACAAAACATAAGGAGTCATGGTCAAAGGTCAACTGCCCAACAACCAAGCCGAACGCCTCTCGTCTCCGCGGTCAACCACGGCGGTATAAAAACGCACGCATCTCACACTCAGCGCATTCCAATCTAGGCTGCTCTACGCTGCAGCACGTAACTCAACAACGCACTGATCATGTCATCTGGATTGGCGAGGAAACGTTTGCAACAACATTGCCAAGCTTAGCAAACAGTGTAACTGCCGAATACAGCATAGTTTCTCAGTATTTAAAACACAAAATATAGCTAAAGAAATCAGTTTCAATAGGTGTGATGTCGGTAGTTATTTGGTTATTCTGATAAGATAATGACGCATTATCTACTGCATAACTTGTCCAAGGAACGGCACATACTTGGTCAGGGAACACTACCAAACCGCGTAAAGGAGAATCCAACCAAAGCTGTTTTGTAATCTAAGGCAGATTTGCTTTTTCAGTGGTGTTCACAACTGTTCTTTGTAAGGCTTCTGCAGCTTTTAACTGTGGTTTTGACGGAAGACCTTTCCGATTATCATGCCATTTTATTACATTTCCGTTGCTTTTTTCTCGGAATAAACAAATTTTAACATATGTTATTAATCTTGCTTTTCGATCTCTTGTTTAGTGCGGGAAGGAAGCTGTGAGACGCCATGGATAAATAATGTGTGCACGTGATTCTGCTTGCTGCGTATTTCCGAAATGTTTCTTTTCGACTATTGCGCGCTTTACGGGAAGTCGTAATTGATGCGTGACTCATTACATCCACGCTGTAAGGCAATTGCAGTCAGTACAAAGTCTCCTACCTCAGTAGCGGGTTCCAATGTTTTTATAAGTAAATGGGTACACCATACTGCGCAGCGTTCGATCGACTAGTTCCCCTTACTAAGCTTGTGAGTTTCGCTTGTACGTTTATCAGAATACACAAATAGTTCACTGGCCTTAGTTGTTAGTCAACCTAACTCGCAATATGATGCTAGTGGATTCGGGGAACGCTGAGCCTAAAACAGTTAGGGAGTTATTGTAGGATCCTTTGTTCTTGCGCTGCAAATCCGGGTGATCATTGCTCCTGGCTCTAGGCCAAGTATTCTTGGTCTACGATTTGTATCTCTGCTCTCCCGAGACCGTAAGTGTGACAACCTGGGTGAAATTTTCAATGATCTCTGCATATGTGACTAAGGTCCAAGAGTATGTGAACTCGACCAGTAACACTAGAATTGTGGATGCAAGGACTCTTGTCCGGCTAACCCAACCTGGCTTGGGATACAACTTGTTAGAACCATTGGTACCTGCTAGATAACACGTTTTGGGTGGCGGCTTGTCTTATGTTTCATGAATACCACTTGAGTGTCAGAGCTTCGGTCTATGTCTACCTGACATTTTGTCATTATTGGAAGCACATACCGGCGATAGAAAGCGTGCTACTCCTGGTTTCGGTAAGGCCAACTCTGCATCCTTGTTTTGCGTAGTGGGCACTACGCTCTCCTAAAGCATACTGGTTTTTAATAAATGAATCATGTGTTCCTTTGCCATTTAACTTCCGCTACTAATTAGTATCAAATCTGGAGAAGGATAATCATATACTTGACTATTATGATGATCCGACATGCAATACAAAATCGTAGACCGTCTTAGGAAATGTTTTGAGTTCTTAGTTCTACTTGAGACAGATTAGCATACTTCGGATTATGCTATTTGAGACAGCGTGAGCAGGCTAACGCAAGGTTGAATAATCGATTCAATTCTCCCGACCCGCAGCCACCCTTCGTTTAAAGTCATTATAGTTTCACATATAATTGCTGCCTGCTACTTAGCATGGTGTGGTCACGTGACTCAGTTGATGGATAATGTTTTGTGTATCCGATTTTGGTCTGCTGCGTATGCCAGTCAAATATACATCTATTTCTATTTGTATTTTTATAATAATATATATGCGATGAAATACGTTGGCAATTAAACCATCATTCTGCTGAACACAATACGAAAAGAGCCAAACATACGGATTTTGCTGAAAAATTTATTTTTAACAAGCAAATAATTTTCGTTCACCTTGAATTACACATAAACATTGATTTTCAATGTAATGCTTGATCACCCCTAATAACGTGTGGCACTTAGGACGAAAGTTTCAAGTTAGTGAGATCGAAACCAATTCCTGTGTTTCGCATTTCCAAGTCCCCATTTGTTAACTTGATGTTATCCAATTCATCTGACTCGAACTGCAAGATAAATTCCAATTTCAAATACCCCCGGTCTGGACCAGTCACAAAGCAAATGAAATTCTTGTAGCCCGGTAATTTCACAGTATTCGCTATATTTTCATACTAGAAATAACAGAAATAAAATGACGAAATTATCGTCTATTCATTCGCACGGTAAATTCATAAAAGTAAAATTGCTACCTTTGACAGCTTCTAGATTACGCGTAGAATTTGTCAATAAGTGGCCAGTTTTGTCACATTTTCGTGAGCCTTTGCCTAGAAAACAATCTGGCTCCCTCAGTGGCTCCTCGTGGACCACCAAGAGCATGAGATTTTGCGCCTGTTTTAAACGTAAGGAGACACGAAGCCGTATATGCCGAGACAGCCCGTCGAATATCACCTCAATGATCAACCGTGAAACAACCTACCGTATCACATCAATGATTTAGTGAAGATGACCATAACATTTTAAATAACGTGTGTGAGTATGCTTATTGTTCAGTGGGTCCATAAAGTCTCAAACATAAAACAATATGTTCTGCGAATTTAGGTTTGTTTGCTGATCAATTAGTCGAGCCTTGCCACTTCTTTCGGCCAATCTGTAGAAATAAAGTCAAGGCTATGTAGGATAGAAAACATGCACACTTATAGCGGATTTAGATAATTTGCGCATGCAGTATGTAGTATTTGCGAGTTAGATGTGCATTATTGTGTGAAGGTTTATAGGGCTCAAGCACTCTATTTAGTCATCGCCGTCTTCCAATCATCGTGAGTCACTACAATGAGTATCGCGGCGAAACATGTGTATGAATGAACGCAAAACCGTTGCTTACTTTTGAGCACGCCGTCTCTGCAATATGCAGCACCTCAGTCGCACTGCCATATAGGCTGCGCCATTCGCCCGTTAAATCATCTCCGACGATTCCCATGGCAATCCGTATGGCTAAATTGGTATGACAATATTGGCAATTCAAAAGTTACAAGCATACTAAATTGCACGCAAAACGGTGCAGGTTGCCTTTACGTTGCCGTGAATACTCTTGTTTTGCAGTGGTCAGTGTACCGTTACGTGTGTGGGCTAGTGTGTTTTACTCAATAACTATCCATGGTGGTTTACCATGCTTAAAACCTTTGTGAAAATCGTTGTGTTTGGCCAAAATGTTTTAGCGCCAATGGGGAATTCACACTAGCGATCACGCGACATGCAATCGCAAGAGAAGTCAAGTGCGTTGAACTGCTCACACTGATGACAGACGTGTGATGTGTTGCTTAGGATTGTCGCCTCAGTTCAGATGGACTAACGTCTGTCCGTTTGCGACTGTAATGCTGCTCACTTAGTTTAGAAACGAGATTAAATGGGGAGAATTGGTCTAGCTGTCATTTACTGCTACAAATTACCTATTGTAGAGCAACGTACTTGCGTACCAGTCACCGATGCCAGCCTCTGCAAAACAGTAAGAGGTATCAGCTAGGTTGCCAAAGGAAGACAAATGCAAAAGACATATGGAATTATAACTTCTTAATTGGCTCATGTATATCATGATAATCACTGTATTTAATCCACTCCAAGTAGGTGGCAGATAACAGCGGAATACCTAGTGGATTGATAACTTGTATCAATACTGACTGCAATACAATTTTTAACTAAGATAGCTAGAGTGACTGCAGATGCGAGCCTGTCAAAATTTCACTTCAACAATGGGGACAAATTTACCGAATTGTCTTGGCAGATCTAAGCCCGGTATGTACGTGTCATATCTCCGTTTATCATATAGAGAAAAGAAATCCTTTACAAAATGGTTCACTTCAACAGATCCTTTATTCTCTATGTAGACAATGACGTGATTCTGCTTTGGATGGCCAAATAATGAAGAAAAGATACATTCAACCGTATCGTATGGCACGCCTGTCTTGGATGTAATTGAGGCTCGAAGCTGAAATCCCGTGTGAAATAATACGTTTTAGTGGGCAGTTGAATTGCAGCGATTAGCCAGAACATATGTTATCACTCATAGGCAGAACTTCCAGACAGGAGGTCAGTATATGAGTCACAATAATAAATTAGCCTTAATGATTCGGAAAACGTATCATGTTGGTAGACAGTTTTTGCGTTAATGTGGTTAATATTCTCCCCTAGACAAAAACTCATTGTTATACTGTTTACCTTAATGCAGACATCTTCAACATGTCTGGATGCTTCATTGTCTTCCAATTCCATTTTACTTGTAAATGGTATCGGCTTGCCGTCCTTCAGTAGCACTCCTGTTATCTTTACGACTGTTATGACAAACGGAAATTAAGTACTTATTCAAAAATGGACTATATTGTTAGGGACACTTGCAGACAAGTTTTGGTTATTTAGGTCAGCAACAGGTGCACCGGTAGTCCTGGTTTTACTTTAGAATATTGACTACATTTTCCATGCAATTTTAAAGTGGATAATAACTTAGCCACATCGGGCGCAATTGAGAATTAACAGTCAGCAATGGGTTTGTAGGGATCAATCAAAGACATGCATTTTACTGAGGTGAACTCACCATGTTGACGCACCAGTTGGCATGGCGCAAACGTAATTGCTGTTGAAAGAAAACGGTAGCGTCGATGAAGAGTACGTTATGAAATCGATTTATACAAGTGGTTTCTGAACTATATTAAGCCAGAATGCTTAAGTAACTTGCCTAGATAATTGTATCGGTTTCGCTAACACGGGGCATTTTGATTATTATGCACTCAAATCTGCAAGAATTTCGACTAGCCTAGCAACTGTTTCAACAGTCAGCATTTCAACGATTTACCTGATGCGCATCTAAGCGTTGTGTACCCAAGCTGTCAAAGACAAATTCTCACTGAATTGGGCAACTGATTTTAGCAGTACCCTTTCGCTTGTTAAGAAAAACGAACTTGTCAATGGGTTCATTTAGCTTTGACTTGGCATCAATATGTCCTCCCCATTAATTGCGTGCGCGGCACATTTAGTGAAGGGCATATGACCTAATCGTATGAACTAGTTTATTTAGATTTTTTCAGCTAATCCATCAACGTCACTTCCAATGAGCTTTATTAAAAACACATATGCGTCCGCATACTAAAAATGACTAGATTACTTTTTTCCCAGGAGTCCCCGAAGGGTACGGAAAATATTAGCTAATTCTGATTAAGACTAGCAGTTTGGTACCTATCAGACGGGATTAGATAATACTGATGGACAAAACAGTTTGGTTGGGATACTACCACTGGATAATCAGCATCGGAAGATAAAGTGTACGGTCATTTTGAGACCTACCAAGCAGCAGTAAGAATTTTGACGTGAACATCACTGGAAATAGGCGATCTAGCATTTTGATGCGCATCTAATTTATATACGCGCCAAACTGTTCCTTGCAGACAGTGGATAACTATGTTTGGAGGACAGTGTGTCGCATGCACGAGAATTAGTTTGATTTCTGTGCAGCGATTGGGTAGGCGACAAGCACTACTTTGTACTCCCGCATGTGGAACGCCAATTGGATTGTCGGCGGAGGAACTGTGAAGTTTAGTGGCGCTTAAGGGAACATAAGGCGGTCCGTATCCACCAGGTTGGTCCAAGTGAGCTGTAGGATGAGTGTCTGTACCTAACATCTACACACGTACCTGTCATATACTAGCGTTTGCGGGAGCTGTGTGGGCTGTGTTTAGGCCTCGGCTGCGCGGAACACCACGCTTCAGGTTAAGGAACTGATAATTATTTCGTTTACCATATTTCGTGACCAGCTGTTTACCAATGAGTACTGTCCCAGTGCTAGCTAACTTTTCATATAAACGAAGAAATCGCGGTAGAGTTTGTGTATGTGAATTTTATAGGAGAAAATGACAATTGTATGACTATGCATACACTACTATTAACTGACGAGTATCTTGCGTGGCCATCCACAGTAAACACTGTGTCAACGCTCTGCTCTGTGCAAATTTATCAGAGAAGGAATACATGGATTTCGGAGCCTTGGTTTAGATCACCAGAACTGGTACCTGCGCCAACTGCTCTGCTTCGATCTGCATCTGCTTGCCAAACCCTGTTAAATCTAACTTTCGTTGCAGTCCACAGTTTAAACACAATTTACGCATCCCAATCCACCGATCCACCAAACTTACCCCATGTACCACAATTTCTTGTCGTCCGTTCATTCCCACATTCGCACACAACATTATAGTGGCAATTGCCCCATGAAATCACCGGAGAACATAATTCAACGTTATACATGTGCGTTGTACAATCAACTCCTTATTGCATGGGTTTATGTGACCCAGTTTAGGCGTCTGCGTAATGTAGCGCGCCGATTATGCGTTTCGTTATCTGTCTGCAGTTTTAGGTACAGGGGTTTTGGATACTTAACGCGTACCTTGTAAAGATACGGTTGTTTCGTACTGAGCAACATGGTTGATGCATTTGTTGATTATATTTTAATATCCATTTGAATAACACCACAGTTCACATTGGCTTTGATTTGGTTTGATCCTGGCATTCTAGGAGTTGCTCAATTCCCAGCAATACATTCACTCGAAAGGGAAATTTTACATTTGAGCGGTTAAATAACCCGAAAAGGTGTAAAGTAGTCTGGTCAATCCAGTCTGACCGGTTCTGCATCCGTACCACTGCCATGAGATATCAAACAATCTAATGCAGCGATTATTGCCAAAGGGGAGCGTTAATTGTGCTGATGCATCGTCTGGACACTGCACTGATCTGTTAGAAGAATTTACATTTTCTTGAGTTGACGCAGTGTGTGTATCCGGATGTACATGCAGTTATAAGCAGTATGAACGACGAATTTCAATGAATATATTTAAAGGTACTTGGAAACTAGGATCATCGGTAAATTTACTGAAGCGTACATAGGGGTATCTGGTACTTGATTCACGCACACATGGCGGTTTGTTTGCCTAAAGCATGCCCTGCGTTTTGGTTAGGAGTGGGAACACTTCAACTGCTCATTGCAGCTAATCTAGTTGCATGTGCTGATTCAATGCAGTTACGTCATTCAGAACTTTGGAAATTGCGCTGCAAACGTGAGACCCAGAAGAGGCATATATTTCTAATCTCCACCTTATTACAATTAACTATAATCGATATGCAAATTTGTAAGATGACTGCATGCGACAAGCCAAGCTTGAGGAATCAATTCAAGCTTGGACAACAAGTTGTATATAGTAGTAGAGCCAGGTAACTGAGTAGAACATTCAGAGATTTCATTCTGAGCAATGGTTATGTGCTGAGATTGTTGTAGAGCACAACTGTCTAGACATACTCCCCCAGCTAAATTCCGGTCTCATCTCGGCGGCCCTATTCCTCGAATAACAAGCAATTTCCCATTTCTAGGCACGATTTATTGTTCAATGTTATGCTGTGTCGTTTTATTTCATGCTGCATTCATTTTGCAAATGTTGTCGCAATATACCAGATGTAGGCAATCCTCTAGTGTGCAACTAAATGGTTATAAAATTTATGCCTCCATGGACGGAAAATACATTGTTTGCCAATCACCACTAATACTAATACTAATACATTTTCGGTTTTACAAATCATATCCTTTAGGGCATAGTCGATTTTTTACTATTGTTTTCAATGTTATCCACAGGATAGTTTAAATAACCTTAATAATAATTGCTCTTTAGCTAAATGTCAAAGATGGATCATTCTGACCGAGAGCTCTCATTACTTACAGAACAGCATTCTCTTTAGAATGTGGGATGAGGTGCGGACGTGTGGCGAGATGATGAACATTAGAACTTATTTTCTAAAGCCTAGGAGATAACGTCTATCTTAGACAAAATAATTTCCTATGCATGTGGCATTCAAAAATCGGGTAGTGCAAAACGAAGGCATTTGTCTTCAGATTAGCCGCCACACATAAACGCAGAGGCAATCAGCAGTTGCGATTAGCATCACTGTGTGCGTGGCGGATGTACTTGGACCTACGCAGCGGATTCAGACTCTTGGGTTTAATGGTGCACTGAGCATAGGAGAGAAAGTGGAACAACGGAAAAAGAAACAGAGATAAAGATTTGAGAAGCAAAACCATTTAGCTACTATTCGCTATCCAATATTTCAGCATGTAGTTTAGAACAGTTTCTTGATCGCATAAAAATAACGAAGGAAAATTGCACATTTAGTTGGATAGAGTCAGTTTGCCTTTCTCCTCCGGTTCATACACTGCAGCATGTTGCAAGTAAGCATTGCTCAATAAATGGAACATACAGATAATATATAAAACATGCGGATCAAATTACGTTTTTAATTCTTAAACAGCTCACACATACTAGTGGTAAAAGCGATTTACATTACATACATACCGGTGTGTCTATGCGGCACGCTTTCCCAGGTAAAGAAGTTAAGATGCTTGATAATAGAAGAGTGGGGGAGATGTTGGCAACTTCTCAAGTTCCTTTTCAATAGCATATATTTTCAAATATGCAGCCAGGCAAACAATCCGTACGTTGATTATACTTGTATTAAACAAATCTACGTCCCGGCCTACTCCTCGGATAGTATTGTTTATTGTAAGTTAAATTCAACTAAGTTCTTGTACGCCTGTTCATAAGATCTTATTCCACAAGCACGTGTTTGCAACTTTCAGTGTTTGTCGCTTTGTATAATTTTCTGCAGTTACTGGTTCTAGTTGCAAACGCCAGTAGCACGTGCTTGGTATTTCTATTTGCATATATAGTTACTTCTTTGATTTCACTATTATTCTGATGTAAATGAAGGTTTTGGACCACATCAGATACCAATCTCAAGTCTATCTCTATGCATATTAATTGTAGTGGTTTCATTTTAATATCTAGCAAGAAGCAACATAGTTTGAGTTTGACGAGTTATTGATGACAGCAATCATACGGGAGCAATGCACCGCCTCTAGACATACAGAGTCCGTACATTGCTGCTCAGGCAAATTAAGACCTTGGACAAGGCAGCATAAAATGATGCATTGTTAATGGTTTTAGAGCATGCTCTTCGTTTCGTTTTCAGAGCGTTAATAAATTAACTAAATCACCGAAATGCTGAGCGCTAAAATACCGGCTGGTCAGCTCACAATGGTATTATACTACGATGGAAAACCAGTAATCAATTTTAGATAACTGGAACAACATGCATTACAGTAATAGAACTGCGACACGCAAGTTTTGCTTACATCGCATGTTTATCAAAGCAGTTGCCCATTTCCCCATGTCATGATTCCACACAATGTCATATTTTGAACAGAAGATAGCAAAAGCAGAAGCAACCGAATCAGTCCTGCAGTTGAGAAGACCGCATTTTGACCGCCAAAAGACTACCTGCTCCATTGCATGTAAGGTAATGCTTTTGGCTGAAGTATCCGATCAGATGGACAGCGACACAACTAAACGTCAGCTGCAGCGCTAATGTAGGGGACGTACGTACTCTCAATCATTTCTATCTCCGGAGGCTGGTACGCCGGCACCTTGAATGACAAAGATGAACGTAGTAATTTCTAGATGTTGAAAATGTGGACGATACAGGAAAATGAAATCGTCTGCATAGGTACGAACATGAAGCAAAGTCACAAAAATGACCTCGGTTAAACTTTATAGTTAATATTTATTTCTTCTCAAGTTTGTTATATAGTGAAAAATAGGCACACACTACAATGTGTGTTATTCCATGCGCAGACAATATACTTGTGCAGCTTGTATTGATTCAAAGAACATTTTTGGGCACAAACCAATTAAGAACCTGGTGCCGGTTGTCGTGCTGCCGAGAGTAATGTTGACCTGATAGCATATGATACCGATTAATGATCAAAGGTATGCTATTGCATTATATTAAACTATGCACTATCCATGCACTTGCCTGAGAAATGCTCGTGTACCAAATAAGGTCATCCGTTATGTGCAAGCTAAACCTAGTATTTCATTGCAGTAAGTGCATGTTGTGAGTTGTGAAATAGATTTCTGTTGTTCAGCTAAAGCGCACGAAGGCATATCGTTTTACAGATGGTTCCTCACAGCGTTCGCTGTCATTTTGCTTAAAGTAGTAATCGAAAATAATTTTACTTGGACAAAACTGCAGTGCACAATGCTGATCAAGTGGATATGAAGTGCGGCGCAAGATGCTCGGAAACTTGATACAACTTTTACCACGAAAAACCTACAGCGTTTTATCTGAGAAGAATTGAAATAATGAGCTAAACCACTTGTCTGCGAACGCTGTGAAATGCTTCTGAAATGCCTTACCGAACACCCGCTCCCACCAAGGAGGCAAATTAATGTTCAATTTCGACTGGGCACAAACATGCCTTCACCAATAAATGTGGGCTAATTAGCTCACTAATAATACATCTGCCCACTTTGGTACACGGGCAAGCTAGCACTGGTCCAGTAGACAAACAATAGGGAGTTTCGATTGACAAATGAGCCATTTCAAGCTGTATTGCAGCAGAATCATTTTGGGGAGCTTTAAATCTGCCATTGTCTTTACGTTGAACATCATTTTTACATAGCCACTGCGGATGTAGTAATTTTTAAAGGAATAATTTGACAGCATTTTGTCCAAAATACTTCCTAGGTCACGAAGACTGGTAAACAAATGCAAATTGCAGATGCTGTGCATCGTTCGCGTTCTTTTGGATTTGGCCAATAGATGTTGGCTATTTGAAAACGATTAAAATGAACTGACCTTAATATCTATGCCCTGGCTGCTGGAAAATAACACTAGGATTGTGTTTAGCTATATACTCCAGCTACCCACGGACGTCGCGGATTTTTGGATCAACATGTGCTGGATACTACCTTTGCCTCAGATTACTGTGTTAGCAACGTCTTATCTGTGTGAACTGTGCACCATATTCTTCTTTTGGAGTATTTTCCAAGCGGTGTAAATTTGGCGGCTATTCTTTCGCTCATTCCGGAGATCTCATTTATTTACCATACTGCCATCTCTGTCCGCCATCTTGAATTTGCTCTAGCTTGTGATGCCGTCTCAATCTACTTGTGGTTCGTGTTCGAAATTTGTGGGAAATAAGGCTCATGCGCGTCGGTGCTTCGGCTGTGATGTTTTGTTCCACATTGCGTGCAATGGCTTATCGGTTGACGTGTTTTGAATATCGCTCGACATCCGACATCCGTTTGTTCAAATTATATGTGATAAATGTCGCGGTACAAGACATCAGAATACGCAGCGACAGCAAAAACTACGGGAAAATCGCTCTTTTAGATAGAAACAAACCGTTCACCAAGTGAGAGCAAACGCCCTCATGAAAATACATCTGCATCCTCGCCTTCTATTGTCACTCTGCAATATGCACCACCGCTAGCGTCTTCGATCTCGGCCAAACCCCAGGTTCAATGTTTCCCACCGATGGAAGCCTCAGACTCGGGAGCTACGAAATGCCGCTTCACTGATCAGTCCGTGAATTTCTCAGAGCCTGTCTGTGAACTTCTGAACACCGAGGATCCATGGACCACTCAAATCACAAGGGCCCAAGTAATCGAGTTCAGACGTCACCTGCTGATAAACAACAACCCAATTACTTAAGCGCCTCTGGTACTGCTCCTACAGGTTCATCACTGATTTCGCTGTGGCGTCATAATCTCATGGTCTTCCACGTACCGGAGTCAAAAGATGAAAACCCTCAAATACGTTATGATCACCATGTTGAGTTCCTCCAGGGGCCCATCGATAGACTCTTGGATGTGGGCGAGGACAGTGTGACTAGTAAACAAGTAATCCGTCTTGGCCAGAAAATTAACCAGTCATGTCGACCTCTGAGGATCACCTTTGCAAATCCCAATATGCCGCAGCTCATACTGCTTCGTCTGTCAAGGCTGAAAGGCATAAAAGTTCACATCCGCCGAGACTTGGAACCCGAAGACAGGGATCGTTTGAAGACTACGGTCATAGAGCTCAAACGCCGTACGGAGGAAGATGAGACTGACAAACTGTAAGTTATTGGGTGATCAAGCAGGGTGTAAGAACCTGTATCAACCGGTTGCTCAAACTCAAGGCACGTCCCGCAGGACCTCCGTGTGGCATTCGCCAACGTGTGCAGTCTAATGAACAAACAAGACAAACTGTGCCGCTTCGCTGTCTCGGAGCGGCCGGACATTTTAGGACTTGCAGAGACATGGCTGAACTCCGACGTCATACCCCAACAAGTCGTGCTGTCAAGATATTCTTGTTGCCGATGCGACTGAAAATCAAATGCTCACGGTGGTGTTCTGTTGTACATAAAATCGTCACTAGCTGGCAAACTTACCAGTACCTATCGGAGCGAGGATAGTTTATGCGAGCAATTGTGGTACACTATCCGCCTCAGGCGCGCATAACTAATAGTGGGGTTTATCTATTGGAGCCCATTAAACCGTTACTGCGATTGGATAACACATGTACAGAAGCACATGAGCCGCCCTCAGTACTTACTGATGGGGGATCTAAATTTACCTAAGATAATTTGGCCAGATGTTTGACTTCTTACCGGTCATGGCAACATTGAGATTCAATTCGCTTAAATAACTGTTGAAATCGAGGTAACGCAACATGTCATACAACCGGCGCGCTAACTCCGTACTCGGCACCTTGTCTGGACCTAATATTTACGAGCTGCGAGCAGAAGCTAAAAGAGATCAGAGTCATCGAACCTCTGGCGAACAGTGACCACTGCTCTATTGTAGCAAGCTTAGAACTGTCATTACCATATTACAATCAACAGAAGCCGACATTCAACTATTGAAAGACGGACTTCAACGGACCCGTCCAAGCCGCAAGTCAGACTGATTAAACACTACCACAGGATGCGTCACTTGAAGTCTGGTGGTCATTAATAAAGGGGACGCTTAACTCGCTCTGTACTCGGTTCGTTCCCCTTAAGTATCCAAAAATCGGACCTGTCATACCGCATTGGCTTGATAGGGAATATAGTCAGTTAGCGCGACGACGTCGCAAATTTTGGGATAGATACATCAGCTCGGTTTGTGATGAAGACTACACGGTGTAAAAGAAACAGCGTAACTTATGTAACGCCGCAAATATCAAGAAACGCCGGCAGTTCAAAGAGGAGCTTGCATTCTCGGCCACAACGGCACCCAAAAGAATATTTGCCTATTTGAAATGTCAAATGAAACCTGGGGACGATCTACCGATTTTAGAGAGCATGAGCTGGAAGACACTCATTTCAAACGCGGAGCGCGCGGACGCCTTGGCTACGCACTTCCTCACTGTATTTTCCAGTAAAACCTGCGGCGGTTTCAGTACCGGCACAGGTTGCGCCAGTCTTGCTCGAAAGCCTACAATGTGATGCAGTCGAAGTTCATCAGCTATTTGTCAACCTCGATGGTACAAAGCCCCCCGGACCAGACGGACTTCGCCCACTAATACTCAAGTCCCTATCGATTACCATCTCACCAGCTGTGACAACACTTTTCAATAAATCGCTCTCTAAAGGATCCGTCCCTAATGACTGGAAATGCACAATAATGCAACCGCTTCCTAAGGGTGGTGATCGGAGTAAAATAGGGAACTATAGGCCGATTTGTTTGACTTCGGTATTATCCAAAGTTCTCGAGAAGGTCGTGAAAAAGTGTCTGCTGTCGTTCTTCGAATCGATGGACGTATTGAAGCCAGCGCAACACGGTTTTACGAAAGGGCATCCTACATCAACAACTTGATGTACCCAAACCACCAGTGGGTTCGAGTTCTCAATGAACAGAATGATGTTGACGTGGTCTACATCGACTTTAGTAAGGCGTTTCACAGAGTGAACTATGAGGTACTCCTTTGTAAACTGAGGACATACGGAATCGGTAGCACGTTACTTCAGTGGTTACAGAGTTTATTGTGGAACGAAGGTTTAGAGTACAGGTCAATGACTATCTGACAGACTGGTTCCCATCGACCAGTGTCGTGCCTCAAGGAACTGTATTTGGGCCATTATTATTTCTCATTCATATCAACGATCTTCCGCAGCAGCTCCAATCACCATGTGCCATGTTTGCAGATGATTTGAAAATCTGGAGGAGCTCTGAGAACCAGCACGACTGCGCTCGCCTCCAGCATGACTTAGAGCGACTGTCAACGTGGTCCACTGTAATGCAACTCCCTCTTAACGCAAGCAAGTCGGAGTTCATCAGTAACAACAGACGTCCAGCCACTCGATCATACACCTTGGACGGCCAGTTGCTTCACCCCAACACGTCTGTCAGAGACTTAGGAGCTCTCTCAAGATATGATTTGAGATCACTAGAAAATACAGAGAAATTGTGCCGTGCTCGACTTCGTATGCTCTGGGCATTAAGACGCAGTTTCTCCACATGGTTCGAAGAACACTTCCCTCGTCTATTCACCTCGCTCATTGAACCCATCCTTGAATACGGTGCCCCAGCTTACCATCCGATAACCCAACGGGAAACTGAAAAGCTGGAGAAAATACAGCATATCGTAACTAGAATGATACCGACCCTACGAAAGCTTCCGTATGAAAAACGTTGTGAAAGGCTCGGACTCTAATCACTATCCTACCGCCGAGTAAGAATTGACCTTATTATGACCCTTCGAGTACTACACTTGAATCATGTCCCCATATTGCGACCAATATTTCACCTGCGGAAACCCTGTAACACCCGAGGACATCGTTACCATCTCACGGTTCACAGCATGAAAAAAGCATTACATCAGCTTTGTATCGAACGAAGAATCCTAAACTTATGGAATAAACTAACAGAAGGATTAATAGAGGCCGATTCTGTGAAGTGTTTTAAAACCCGTATCGACGATTATTTTGGAAACCTGTGCTTTTGTGAAGCGATGCACAAACAGTGCCAAACGAAGACATTGTATTCTCGGAAATAATGACACTAATACAAATTTCTAACCAAACAAGGATAAAAGATTAACGGACCAGACACAACTGCTGATAATTCGCAAGTAAATTTTGATTTTTCGTAATTCGAAAGAGTTGTACAGAGACCTTTCTACTTGCTCTTAAATACAGTCTATCTCAGTCTCTTGGTGCTGAAAAAAGCGGGTCCTTTTACTAGAGTGACACCATTGTGCCCTTATCCCTTCTCCGCTTTCATTTATAAATTTCACATTTCTCGAAATATAATTTTGCTTAATCCGCAGTTGATAATGTCAGATGCAGCAAAGGCGCCTGTCTGGGTACATAAATCTTATCTTGACTTTATTTGACTTGACTAAACGTAAGAATCAACAGCTCTCAATTACATGTTAATTATAGTTCAGGACAAACATATGCGTAAACTACTACTCAGTTAGCCGCGATAGAACACCTAATCACGTGGACTGAAGCAAGGTGGATGATTACTGCAACCAAAACCAGGGAAACAATATCGAAAACACGATATTTGAAACAGAGGTGCGCACACGGATCATTACAGTTGGACAAAATAAGTTATGAAATATTTCATGCAACTACTGTCATTAGGACTGTTTATAATTAAATCAGAAGTAGGTGTTATTGAGATCAAAGAAGCTGTCTTCACAATGATGAATAGGAAGGACTTTAAAAACCTGCCATCACGGTGATATCAGCCCAGCGGTAGTGCATCTTACCTGTTATAAATATATATATATATATTAAACTTTAGGACTTCTAACACTGTTTTGACGAACTTTACGTCCCATGCACGTAAAATAAGGGAAAGAATACTCCCATGCACAAGGGAGGCACCCATTCTAATCCAGCCAACTACGGTCTAATAATCTTACTACCGGTTCTCGCAAAGCTAATGGAAGCAAGTATTTTTGATATGCTAACGGTCTACTTAGAATAATTAAACTACCTTTAACCAACTCAGCATGACTTTCAAAGAAATCAAAAATGCACTATAAATCTATTAGCACGATTAAGCTAGACCGAAGCAATGGACACTGTCGCCTCCTACGCTCCAACTACCGGCTCTATGCCGATGACATCAAGGTGTGGAGAGCGATCCACAAATTATATGTCATAGTACTTCAAGGTTATCTATATAAGGCAAAAATATGGTTCTTCCGAAATGCACTTCAAATAAATGTGGACAAATATATAGTGCTGTACGGGCGAAACAAGCAAATGAGTGTCTAAAATTCGGAAACCGGCTGATTCAAGCTTCTCGCGGGAAGATTGGAAGATTGGAAGATTTTGTCCAAGTCGACTTTGAATGCTTGAATCAAGCTGTACCGGCGTGGAGAAGCAACATCAAACAAGTAGGCTTTTTGTAGCTTACATTCGGAGGATTTGACCCCTCGATTTTTCCACAATTTCTGGGCACATACATACGGCCGCATGTTGAGTAACAAAGACTGAGCTGACAGCTGTGGCCGAGGGGAGATCTCACTGTCATAGAGATGATCCAACGCCGGGCAACCAAGAATATCAAAGGGCTGTATAATTTGCCGTATGAATGTTAGCTCGAAGTTCTGGGGTTCTTCAGCGGACAGTAGCGGCGATTGTGCGGGGACTTTAGTTTAACTTTTCTGCGATCACAACCACACTTGCATCTACTTGCTTAGTTACAACAGGGACTTGGGTGGCTAACATCACACGCTGGCAAAGCAGTAGAGTCGTTTGGAATGCCATCATAGTTTTTTTCCGTACGCGTATGCAGAACGTGAAATGTCCTACCAAATTCTGCCATATGTTCACACACGCTGGCATTGTTCAGAGCTCGATTTGACCACGCACTTATTTCGCTGCACCATCTTATATGATTCATTACCCATGGACAAACACAAGTGTCTCTGAGATTTTACGGGCAGCCAAATTACATATTTCGTTCTACTTTCTTCACCTCCTGTTTACATTAGGAGCCACGATGTTTACAACATAGCATTTGTCGTCACGCGTCATCGATTTACCTTGGATTCACAGCCTATACTACTTATACCGCAGTGGGTTCACCGGCGTAAACCTAATATTGCGAACAATCTTGCTATATTTGGCGTTTCACTATGACCATCCTAAAGGGCTTGTCAAGCTTCAGGTCATTTGTTTATAAAATCATCATTCCATGTACCTGCTACATTTGTTAAATACAAAAATGTCATCACCGGCAAGGTTTATCACCGCCGCATCGCCCCTGTTCAATACCAATCATGTTAACAGGACTAAGCGCAATTTACTCGACGCATCATCTGTGGCAGCAATAGTGTTTCTGAGTTCACTTGTTCGCCAAAATTCGTAATTGGGATGCAAACATTGCATCCGCAAATGAGGTGACTTCCTCAGTGCGCTGATGGATCAAATGTGATCCGCTGACTTTTTGTCGATTTTTACTTGATCAGTAGTGATTTTGAAGTGTTAAAAATGTGAAACAGCTTCTGAGCGACACAACATACCGCGAGGTCGAAAACATTCTAAAAACACGACTGACCAACGGGATTAACAGAATGTTGAAATGTGTACAGGAACGAAATCAGACCGTGCTAAAATGATGGCCCGTCATCCGAAAATAGCGCAATTCTACGGACTTCCAAAGATATTTAAAACGGTGCACCACTAAGACAAATCGTATCGCTCCCAGGCACAATACTTACAGCCTAGCGAGAGAGATTTGGAGACATCTCAGGCACCTAACAATGGCATCGCCGCAATCTATATATAGGGCATATTAAGTTAGGGTGTAGCTCAAAGGTATACGAGTAGATCATGACAAGATATTGGTGTCGTTCAAAGTGACCGCACTATTTTCGTCTGTCAATCTACGTCCGCAAAACAAATCAAGCCCTGATTTGGTACAATTATTGATCGTTTACCTTTGAACTGCATAACCTTGTATATTGCTTCCATTCTGTGCGCAAAGCGACAACTTCACGAATGTTTGCAAAAAGCTGGCAAGAAAATTCGAAATACCCAAATTTAGTGTGCCCAGTTAAAATGTATTTATTATTTCTATGTTGCTATTTGTGAAGAAAAATCCTGCTTGAAACATGAAAAATGTATGATTGAAGAATGAATCAAGGGAGGCAGAATCTGAGTAAAGAATTGTTTTCGGTAATTCTCATCAGGATCAAACATTACATGATGTGGAAAAATGTTAAATGTGCCGGGTTGGGCTTCGTATTGAACAAAATGTTTAATTCCACGGGTACAAATGAATACATCACGAGGTCATTGAAAGTGGCAAGTGTGTACAGGGGAAATCATAGCCGAAGTTGTAGGCCACGGTAGAAGCAAAGGACGTACAAACTGTTTTTGTACGCACAGTGGTGGCGGATGTAGATAGCTTCCGCAATAGACAGAAGATGCATCCGGAATCCGCGCGGGAAACGTTCAGGAACAGTATAGATGACTCTAAAATCTTTTTCCGGTCCTGCGTGGCTGCACTCTAGTAGGTGAGATAAGATAGAACTGTTGCTGGACCTCGCTTCGCCTTTGTAAAACCACTTGGGGATGTGTTCGCGAATCCTATGAGATAGGCGACTCGTGGTACGACCCACGTATCGTGCACCACAGGTGCACGAGTAAAGATAAACAAGCATTGAACGAGTAACCAGAGGCAGCCTGTCTTGCAAAGGTTTTGCGAATAAAGGCTTGTTGTAAAATACTATGCGTAGACGAGCCGTGAAGTAGGTCTTTTCAACAGCGTCTCTCAGGCGTTTGGACAGGGCATCAGCCGCACTGTCGCCTTTGAAAGGAATATGCATAATTAGTTCCTTTTTGGGTACGTTCATCCTTGGTGGTTTTATCTTGCGTTCTTTCAAATGTTTGAAAATATCTACTTCGCGGCTAGCCTACGCATAGTATTTTACAACAAGCCTTTATACGCAAAACCTTTGAAAGACTGGCTGCCTCTGGTGATTCGATCAATGCTTGTTTATCTTTACTCTTGCACCTGTGGTGCACGATACGTGGGTCGTACCACGAGACGCCTATCTCATAGGATTCGCGAACACATCCCCAAGTGGTTTTACAAAGGCGAAGCGAGGTCCAGCAACAGTTCCATCTTATCTCACCTACTAGAGTGCAGCCACGCAGGACCGGAAAAAGATTTTAGAGTCATTTATGCTGTTCCTGAACGTTTCATGCGCGGATTCCGGACGCATCTTCTGTCTATTGCGGACGCCATCTACATCCGCCACCTCAAGCCAGAACCGTGCGTACAAAAACAGTTTGTACGTCCTTTGCTTCTACCATGGCCTACAACTTCGGCTATGATTTCCCCTGTATACGCTTGCCACTTCCAATGATCCCGTAATTTATTGATTTGTACCTGTGAAATTAAACATTTTGTTCAATACGTAGCTCAATCCGGCACATTTAGCACTTTTTCCTCATCACGTAATCTTCGAGTCTGATGAGAATTACCGAAAAGAATTCTTTACTCAGATTCTGCCTCCCTTGATTCATTCTAATAAATGGGAATTTTCGGATTGCTGAGGATCAGCATTCCCGGTGATTCGGTCAAGCTTTTGATTAAAGAATGAGTTATATTTTCCGAACCGTGGGGCTACAGATAGAGCAGCTCTGCTTAACAGTAAAACGCAGAGCGACAAACGCCGCATTGAGGAAGCAGGTTGCGCTCCATGAAAATTTCTAAATGTTGACCATTCACGAAGATAGAAATGACAAAGACGCCTTTCGTGTAGACCACTCAGTGAGACAAAGAAACAAACACTCAGTAAGGAATTAAGCTACAATTCTAAGAATGCGACAATCACGGTGTTTTTGGCAGAATTCAAAAACTCTGTACAATCAACGGAACTTTAGGAGGATATTCAAAAACATGACACACAATCGTGACTATTATGACGCACGTTAAGTAATACAATTCCTTCTCTCGACTAGAGAAAGAAGTAATGAAGACGCTGAGACGCGATGAGTCAATTGTTATCCTTCATGCAGACAAAGGACGCATGACAGGCATAATTGTTAAGGCAGATTATATCGAGAGCACTAAATATATTTTAACGATAGAGAGACATACAGACGCATTGAATACGATTCTGCATCGAAATTAACAAACCACATAAACAGAACCTAATATAGACTCCAGCGATTGAAGAATATCATATAAAAAGGAAAAATTCAGAACCGTGATTAGACCAACGGATAATTCTACGGACCTATAAAAGGTACAAAGTGGGCGTCTAGCATCCGTTTCATGCACGTTCACTTACAAACTGGCAAATGATTTCTGGAGGTACATAAAACATCCAGATATTAGATCGCACCACTCCTATACAATTCTTCACATCTTTAATAGTAACTAAAAACCTGCATATTTCTAATGACCAAACGACAGTTACTTTCGATATCACCGCTTTACTCACTTCTGGCAACTTGCAGCTGGCAAAAGAAGTCACCACAGAATGCCTAACAATAGCGGAGAGTCAATTCGGAATGTGATGACCGCGGATATTTGCGAGCTTGTCTGCACGAACTGTTTTAATTTTAGCAAAGAGATATAGGTGTAAGTGAAGGGGGTGACGATGGGATCCCCAGTATCGAGACTAATTGCTGAGATTGTCATGTGGAAGTTGAAAGACCTGCTGTCAACAAGTAGCCTAAATTGTGAGCCGGCTGCGTCGAAGTTACATTTGTACTAATCAAACGCAATGAATTATCAGTTAAACACCAACTACTCAAGAATGTAATGGAGGGCATTCACTTAGCAATGGAGTTGGAGGCAGAAAATATGCTTCCCTTCTTAGACGTACTGGTGACCAGATAAATGGAAGGTATGTTTCACACATTAGTTTACAAGATTGGTACACATGCAAATCAAAGTTTTAAATTCAGCAGCAGCCGCGTTAAGTACGGAAATATAAGAGGCATACGGACGCTGCTTCACAGAATAGGAACAATATTCTGTAATTTAGAAGCGAAACGGAAAGAAGCGAAACAGCATTTTAAGAATATCAAAAGTATTTCTGACACAAATCGGTTATGGGTTTTTATTGCGACAAGCTTTCGCCCTTGACACCAGTGCTTCTTCAGGCCAGGTGAATTAGTACAAATGTTTCTTGACAATTTATAGCAATTAGGATGAGGATAGCGAGAGATAACCAGGGTCAGTGGATAAATCTGGCTACAGTTTCAAAGTGTCAAAGGGTTAGTCGGATAAAATGATGAGCAAGTAACCATCCGAATTGATCTGTGTAGTGTCATTCAATTATGAGGCAGTGTTGATGTTGCTCCTGGCTCTATACCATTTCATGGAGGCTTTAAGCCATATGACAGTCTATTTAAGCCGTAAGTGTTTCGACTTCCTCCATTACTCTCAATGTTCGCCCGTCAATGCGTCGGCCGTTGCTTTTGTGTTCGCTGTCGCGTAGCTGTCTCATTAATAATGCGCCGTCAACAAAGTAGGAAGTTATGCCCACCGCAATGCTCGGGAGCAATTCACCCACAGGGTGATGGCAGATGGCAGGGCGCTGGTAAGCTTAGCGAAGCTTTGGGTCAGCAGTTGTGGAATAGAATGAAATTGGGACACTGTAATACAAGCGGTTAGAGCAGGCCCAACCTTATCAATTTAACAAATCCTGTCGGCGAAAGTAGGTGATATTTGTTTTGCCAACCACCCCAGCCGGTAGCCAGTGTCCTTACACCTAAAGTTACCAGGTATTTCTCCGAGCAAGCATTTGCATGCGATTGGCACGTTGCGCATGCGGGCCAACTGGCGAAAAACGAGTAACGCAATGAGTCGGTACCTCGCAACTTGGTATGGCCAAACGGCTAAGTCGTATGTAAACCGATGCAGATAGGCGACGTCACTGATGCGACAGCCACAGCGCACGACGCCTCCCTAATTCTCTCATATCTTTAGGCGAGCGTAAACGTTGCAGCAACCAAAGGGACTGAGTTGCATGTCTCCGACCTTCGCATTTGGACACATGTTGCCCCAACTTGTTTAAAGTAGTGCTTCAGTACAAACATATGGCGAAACATTCGAGCTTAATCACATGCGTAGTAATAGTCTCCCATCGGTAAATCACTTGAAGGCGTTTAAACCAGACCACAGTCGACGGAGGCAGAGCGAAAGCACTAAGGCTTATCAACTACGGCAACAAACCTTTCTTCCGTGTCGTGCAGCTGCGATGCACGAGAGCCTCCTCCAGAAACAGTGCCTTTTGTAATGACCACTTTAAACGGAATTGCATCACTTGAGTTTCCTATCAGTCTACCTACAGAGAATAAACGTCAAATTATCAGTAGTACACCCAAAATACAAGTACTTGATGACATCACAAGGATCGTTTGAAATCTCAGCATACACCCACGCTTCTAAACTCTGGTGCGACATTCGAAACCCCATTCTGTTTTACACAAGGCACGAGGCCACCTCAGCAAGTTTCTTGCATTGCGTTGCTGCAGAGCTTCGACACACTGGGACTTGATGACGCCGCGACCTAAGGAGGATAAGCAACACGTATAGGCTTAACGGAAACGGCTTTCGCATGCCATGGACACTCAAATGCAGCTGTGGCACAGTCTGAAGAGATTGTCACTCGTCTCTTCGTCTCATTAACGCGACTAATGTTAGAGTACGGCTCACCCGCATACTGTCATATCACCCGGGGCGAGGTAGTAAGCACTGAGCAGATACAGCATGTTGTCCGCGTGCTTGATCCTCAATTTATGTGCTGTGCCGTGTGAAGACCGGTGTAGGATACTACGGCTTTACAACCTATATTATCGTCAATTGCAAGTTGACCTCATGATGACACACCGGATGCCACATCTCAGTGATTACCCCGCGGAATCTGCGTGCACAAAACATCACACCAAGATACCGATACGAGCTTGTAGTACCGGATTTGAAGCGAGTCGTTCACCAACGCTGGGTCGAATAGAGAGTGGTGTATGTGTGCTACAACCTGCCACAGCACGTAGTTGAGGAAAAGTCGGTGTGGGAAAACAAAAGTTCCCTGGACAAACACTTGCCGTTAGAAAACTGGCGCAATTTAACATAACGAATAATTGTACCTGAGTGATATTAGATACACTTACACAAGTATATCTCTACTTGCTTTGCAAACCGATAATCAGTAACCAAAGCCTGGCACAAGGAGTAAATGAGGGATGTGGAGATCGCCTTACCATGCATGTCCGTCCTAGTAAATAGGCGACAATTAGGAGGCGGCGTACTTTGGTATCATCACAGTGCTCTGCATTTTGAACTGGTTAATAACCAGAGACTCCCGTTGTTGGCTGGCTTTTCTGGCGCTTGCAACTTAGACGTGACGACACGTGTTTGGTGTTCATTGTATAAATTTTTTTGTCAACCGTAGGTATGGACAACTGTAGCTAATGCTCTGTTAATGGTTAAAAACAGTCCTACATTCACTTACCCCTTGTATGCTGTAGAGGTTACAGCCAACCTCAATGAGCAACTTAAAACCAACTGCAATAAACACTCACTAGCCTGTCACTTTATAATCACAATACCTAACCCACGAGAATTAGAACAGTGAACAAACTGGCCATGCTTGACCTTGTGCTTACCAGTGAGAAACGTATGATCTACACAATCGAACTGATCAGGCCAACGAAACGCAGTGATCGCGGCAGTGCTTTTCCAGTGCGTCCGAGATACTGTTACCTAGGTTTTTGACTGCGGCTTTTTCTGTACTTTTCTGTGGCTTTTTGTGGGAATGCCTGCTCCCGGATAACCTTTACCCTTCATTATTACTACTTTGCTACTGAGCCATCCTTGGTTGGCGTAACGGAAAGAAGATGACGCTCAAAGAAAGAGAGCTAGTCACGTCATGAGCTGACCGAATGCAGTGTGCGAAGTAAGGAGACCAATTATCTGGGAACAGTCATTCCCAACTCATAAGGCTGCCACAGAGTAAGCGGCAGTCGGCAACCTCGGTAACAGTGTCGCCGGTGCAAAAGAAGCTGGTTGCTATCCAGTAACACCATCCATGGAATGTCATTGCCTTTTGTCCGCGGCCCAATTTTATGTCAACAATGTAACGAAGAGCACTATATCGGACGATGATGACATGCACGGACGATTTTGTGTTGCTTAAATAATTACCTGACAAAGTTTTCTCATTTGGTCTTGAAACCATCATTGTTCGCACAAGAAATGACCCGAAGGGGCCTTATGCACTCCACGCTTTGGATGTTGATAACCGAAAACTGCCAGCTTATGAGGTTGGAGAGGATAGGTAGCAGGTCGCTAGCCTGCATAATGTAAATTTCAAACTCTGTCGTAGCGGGATAACAGTGTTAGAGTCCGCGAAACCGAGGAGACCACACAGGATGCCCGTCGCAAAGCTGTTACAGAAAGTCACGTAGACTCACAGCTGAAGTGGGTGTCCTTACAACCAACAATAACCATTACAACACTGTTAGCGTTTGAATGTACAGCAAGATGTTGTGGTCAGCACCAATAACATCACCAGGTACTTAGACGGTCGGCTGTTAACAATGAAGAAATTGCGCGCGATTCCCGAGTTAATGTGCACACAAGAGAAAAAAAGCGACAAAAATCATTTGTCATGCAGCTCCTGAATTTTCATACAGACGGACGGCGATCGGTGTGGATTGACGAGACTGATTTCAATCTCTTCTGTGCACTCACGGAACCGTTCACACGCGGGAATAGCGCGAAGTGTACTGTAGCAAGTGATCGAAGCCAAAATGTGCACGTTGTCGGAGCCATGTGAAGCGACGGGTTGATTGCGTTTTCCTTGTTCAGTGCGAGTTTCCACATATAATGTTGCGCGTAATGGCTATGACAGGTGCGTGATGTCAACGGTTCGAATTTTATCGGACGGTGTTTGTTGATTTGTGACAAAACCCGGTGCCACACAGATTTGGACACCAATTTTTAAAAGAATGCATCCGACCCTGGAGGATGTAACAACTGGAACCTTACTCTCCGTCGTTTAACCCTATCAAAGAAATCTAGAGTGTAATCAAAAGCTTAGTGAAACAAACGATGAGGATCAGGTATGAGGAAATATGCCGAAAGGACCCTGATTATGCAATGGAGCAATGAAGCAACGGTTTATGAAGGGTATAAATGCAAACGCTTGACACGTCCTGTGGGATACTTAGGGAAATAAGTACAAAATATAAGCAATGCTGGTAAAGGAATGCGTGAAATACAGGACTCACCAAGGGGGTTCGCGTAATTCAAGGTCGAGTAGGATTATGACACCGTCCACTGTTGGTAATGCATCAATGCCAGCATGGCGTTTTCATGGGATATATCACGTAGTGTAAATATAGCAGAGTATCATCAAGGCGCTTTTCTCATGGGAATAACATGGGAGCATTGATTACGTATACCGAGAGTGCTTTCCAGGGCTCTAACACTCGGAGGGATAAAAAGTTTCATCGATATTCCAGTCGGCTTTACTGTTTGACCAGCTTAAACTGATGATCCTTAGATATGCGTTTTGACTGCATTTCAAAAGCGCACATCACGTGTGGTTGGGGTTTCTCAGGACCCGGTACACCAGTATGAGAATGTTCATTAGACGCCGATAACATCTGCTGAGTATTTTGAGTCTTTCGAGCTTTAGTGTGCAAGGAAGGCGAGTCAAAACCTTGACCTTCATTGCGCCCTAGTTGTGCAGTATCGGGCGCCGTGAGATGGTGCTTCAGTCAGGTCTGTCACGCTTGAATAGCGTATTCCGTGTGCGGCCTCACGTACGCTCCAAGCATTTTCTGAAACACTGAGAGTTATACTTCCCACAAGCTCTAGGAAGAAGGCAGAGGTATTGGCTTGCTTTCTTTGAGGTCATTTCATTCTGCCTCAAACAACTGAAGTCATCCTGAACAAGCACACTGAGATCACGTTCATGAGAAGCCCACCGTTGTATTCGTGGTGCTAGGCGGTAGTTGTGAATACTATGATACAGTATGCTGAAAACTCTGCACTTGGTGGTGTTGCAACAGCATCTTCTAGCTGGATCATGTGTACGCTTTGACTAGATAATCCTGTAAAGCTGAGTGATACTCCACTGTAGCAATATTCCGCGCTATTTGCAGATCACCAGCAAATAGCAGACAGTTTGATGCTCACACGCGTTTGAAAGATCAGTTATGAAGACTAGGAACAGGCAGAGTCCGAGTATTGAGATCTGAGGGACGCCGCACTTAACCTTGATGGGTTCCGATAGGGTGCTGAGAACCCTCACAATCATTTGACGTTAAAAGACAAAGTCTTCTATCCAGCCCAGAACGGGATCGCCGATTCCACGTTTTCGGATATGCTGCAGTATAATGCCTTTGTCACAACGATCAAATGCTTTGGAGAAACCCAGGTAGACTGCGTCGACTCCTACATCAGCGTCCAAAGATTACGTCCAGTTTGCATGTGATATCAACAAATTTGTAGTACTGCACCGATTCTGACGAAATCCTTGGTGCTACGGAATGAGAAATTTGTTGTTCTCTAGATAACCCATTTAAGCCTCAACTACAATGAACTCCAGGACATTAGAGTTCACCGGAAATAAGGTTATGGGGCGATGACTTTTGGTTCAACACGGCTGCCACTTTTGCAGTTTAGATTGCTGATCCCGTGCTTCCACATCAAGAAAACGTGCATCTCGTTAAGACATCGCTAAAAGAGAATTGCCAGCAGTTCTGCTAAATCCATGGCGGCAACTTTCATTGCCTTCGGACCAATGCCGTCCGCACCGGGGAAGCTGAACTCGCGCAAAGACATCAGTCTATTCAGTATAGCTGTGGAGTTAAACCATATGTGATTATGTCCTCTTGGCCACAGGATCAGTGCAGTCAAGATGTAACATGGTTGCACGCTTTGGAAGATAAGGCCATATTGTTGTTCAAGTACGATGGCCACCTCTTATGTTGTTTGTGCTAACCCGCATGCTGTGTGCAGAGCAGGAATTCCACGCCTAGCCCGGCGCAGTTAGTTTACGTATATGTATAGCAGCTTGGGAGTAGAGCAACGTTTTCCACAAAGTCTTGTTGGTTATTTGTTTTATCCTTGAGGACGAGTCTGATACCTTGGGGTTCTTTGTGTTTTATAGGCACCCAAGTTGTCCTTCGTCAAAGTGGCAATGTAAGTGAGCTATGTCAAATCCCGCAATGACCTTCTCCTTAAAATAGACTTCACCATTTTAAGTCGATGGATTTTGCTTTCAGATGTGCCTGCCACCAGCCCGTTAAATCGGTTGACGAATTCTCCGCAGGCAATCTCAGTTGACCATTCTGTTATGAGCGACCAGCTAGCAGCATCACTGAGGCCAGACAGGTTGTCGTAGTTGGCTACGACGTGAGGTTACTTGGTATGCTTTTAGGATACTCCGCGTAGCATATATAATGAAACACTTGTGTAGCATGATCGCTGCGGCCCGAAGAATTGCACGTTTTTATTTCGTCGATAATAAGTTTCTCGTTGGTAAAAACGAGATCAAAGATGGCCGGTTTGTGTCCTGTCCTGAAAGCTTTGGGGAAGTGACCTGGTTGTATCGCGGCGAACCAGAGATTAGATCCTGCAGTTCCGCCTTGAAATGCTCATCTGGTGTGGCCATGCATTCTAGGCAGTGCAGATTGATGTCCTCTATCAGCAGCACGTCGATGTAAGATGGTGCAAGTAGCTTGTTCAAGGAAGTGAATGAGATCAGTTCCATTTCTAAACTGGACATTGGTGAGCGGTATACGATGGCCTCTACGCATTTATCGCCTTACCTTGGATGTAAGCAGCACCATAAAGAGTCCACGGTTTTAATCGCAGGGCCGTTTATGTGGTCGATGAAGACGTTGGAATGGTAGTAACAAATCACCCCGCCACCCTTTTGGGCAGGTCGTTGCGCAATATTGACACACCAGATATTGCGATCTCGGCATCGGTAATCCCGTTGTTATGCCATGTCTCGGTTAGCATGGTGAGGTTCCAATACACTGGGTTTTGACGAGACCGAGGCTCGATCAATTTACTGAGAACGTCTTGTGCGTTTTTATACAAACAATTTAGAGCAGCGGATGTCAGAGGCGTATCTGAATACATAAACGATTCCCGTGAATGTACTCCGACCCTTGTGGGGCCGGGTGACAATGGTTTTCTGGATGTAATTCCTGTGTACCCCCAAGGACAGTTTCGATCTGTTGCATAGAGTATCCACTACATGATATTTCGAAGGTGACTTGCGGTTGATATCCTGCTCCATCCCCTTCGGACTACCAGGGAGTTGCAATCGCACTCTTCAGAAATGTAGACGGTACGGCTAGCGACCACTTCTCGTTGCTTTTGTACACCCTCCCCTAACATTCGCCTGGCTTTGACTACCTTCAGACGCATTTCCGAAGGCGATTTGTTGCGGAACTTGTGCCAACTTCCGAGCACACGTACAACCATTTTTTGGGCGTAAAGCTGGACTTTCAGCTTACCTGAACCAGTTCCGATGAAGTTTGGGGATATGGGCAACCTTGAAGTTGAGTTGGCAATACCATCGTGGAGAGTGCTTGCTTCGCGGATGTAGTGCCACTTTACCAAGTCATGAGTTTGTACATGGGACTCGTCGGTCGACTAGATTTTGGGGACACTATGGTCAAAGATAAAACTTTCGTCGGTTTGCTTGCGGTTTTCACCCGGGTTTTGCTTGGTTTGGCGACACTTCCTTCAAGGCATATGAGGGATTATACGAATACCGCAAGACGAGTGAACTGACAAGAGTGCGGTGTTCACTACATCACCTGAGTGTTATGTCACCAGAAGTAATTTGGCTCGCTATATTGAAATGAGTTTGGGTGGCGGATAATAAGCCAAAAGCTAGCCGGTGTTGCCTGGATTCCAACTGCTTGGCACATAGATTCCCAGTATTTCAGGGCTTCCAGTATTTTGTCTTTAATTAATTTTGCCTTTGACTCAGGCACGTTAAAGCCTATTAGCTTCATCGAGTTCTGCGTCTTCCTAGTGTTCTTATTTTTGGTAATAGCGTGCCTCCTTCTTGTGGCTTTTGTTGGGAGGTATTTTCGGTGGCGCATTTGCATTTTTGTCACTTCTAACATTCTTTGGGTTACTTGCAGACATGCCCGCCAGCTTTGTCTTGGTTCTACATGCAACGACGATGGATGCGTACGTTGTCGAAGTTTCGGTATTCTTAGGTAAGCCAGGTGGCAATAGAGTATCATGCGACAAAGACACCACAATGAAAGACCGATCTCTGCAACGTTGTAGTCGCTGGTTTTAGCAGTCCATCGTTGCTCCCTGTTTGCAAGTTATCGCAACTGGTTTTGTTGCAGGGATGTTGCTTACTATACACTGGTTTTGTCTGTTTTGTTCTACGTTTGAGCATACACATAGGCAACAGGAGTCCAATGTGGCTGCGTCTGGTCCGATGCTTATCCGGACAACCGTTTTAAATCCATACATATTATGCATCTCTTTAGCACTTGCTACACGATCAAAAGTACAGACAAACATTTAAAATCCTATGAACACCGTTACACACCTTTACATGCACACATACGTACATTCATATATCAACATATGTGGTAATCCTATTGTTCCATTGTACAATAACTGAAAAGTTTCTGTACGATTACCATGATCATGCCCTTGCAGGCGTGCGTCGCATGGTCGAGAAAAACTAAATAACTAAAAAAACTATTTATTCTCGATAGCTCGAAACCCGCCTTTAAAGGCACGATCATGGTAATACAAACGCGTAACATCAGTAAAGGTACATAAATGTTACGATTTAACCATGTGTGTATGTATGTGTATGTGTGTTGTATGTATGACAAATAAGTGGGTGCGTGTGTAAGTCATCGTGTTGTGGGAATGTGCCAGTATTACTGTGATTTTGTGAGCTTGTTCAGTGAAGGCAACGATATAAGAAGGGATCAGATGAAATCTTTGAAGTGGTTGACTTTCGCGAATCGTTTAAAATTATCCGGTATGGCGAGGCAGTGACTTTAATCAGTAGCGAGTAATTTCCGCCACGTCACAGTTGTTAAGCAGAAATTTGTACCTTTTTATAGGGTGAAAGCTTGTCAGGTAAAAACCCATCACGTCGTGGAACACTGCCGCCGAACTATTAGCTGGTGCGGGATTAACCCGAAACACCCAACTGGCACCACGTGGATATGGTTCGGCAGGCTAGCCAATATATATAGTTTACTTATTTATTAATATTAAACGCTGCAGGCTTCACAATCGTTGTTAGTTTGTCACATTTCGCTGACAGCGCGGCGATGCATCTTACGAGTTGGTTAACCATGCACTCAGTATAAAACCATATGGAGTCTGGTATGCAAGATTTTTCTTTTATTTTCGCTTCACCGTGGATGCAAGTTCTTCCCGAAGTTACTATAAGATATTGCAATTCGAATAGTATTGGAGCAGGATTTCAAGGCACAAATAACTTTTGTTCGCGGCTAAGTGGACCGTATTGAAATCGTTTTCCTTGTTGCTGTGTGGCTAACCATTACGAGGCTTCAGTCACGTCGGTAAGTTGCGAACGGCGAGTGCGTTCGGACAAGCACGCGATGTCGGTTGAGAATGGGTGTGCCATTTGTGAACAAAGCCGACGGAGAGCAACGCACGTGCGCTGGGCGCTGCGCAATCGATCGGGCAGGATTAGACTTGGTGAAATTTTGCCTTTTGACGGGTGTGGTAGAGTTCACTCTAGTTTGGCCTGTTAAGATGCTGACTGCTATACAAGCTGATGCTATAAACCGGACTGTCGGATTTCTGTAGCAATAGAATTGTTGGATAGTGCTAACAGCACTTGGACCAAATTTGGTACAAATTATGGAATGAACCCGGAAAGAAGGTTGTGGGACGCCAGGAGTTTGTTGAAAATTCTGGTGAAATCGCAGTACCTGATGAAACGATGATGTATGCTAAATGATATAGCTATGCGAGATTCAGAGGATAGTGCTGGTAAATCCGGTTTGGATAAGAGTAAGCACAATAATCCACGTCAAGAATTGCGAGTGCTAGAGCCAATAGCGGAAGAGCATCGTTTCAGTAAGATCACAGGGAGTAAACTTGCGGGTTTTAAACGTTGACGAATACCCATGAGACCAGGAGAAGATGTCGGTGTTTGGCAGCAAACATTTCCTGCATCATAAACAAAAGCAAATTGTGAAATAAGCCAGTCAACAGAGCGGCGAATTTGTTTCAAACCTGATGAATGAAGCACCAGTTATGTTCATCAGTTCATTAGGTTGGCTGCTCAATCTGTCTAGTATCCGCATGGCTAGACTATGGTAAACAGCCAAAGCGTATCCTGGCAGTGGTATTCCTATAGCGTTTTAATTCGCTGTTTTTAGTTGGTTGTTTACTTGCAAAACACATGAACGAGCACATCAGTTAAATCCCCGCAACTTATTGTCCGACGTTTGACTAATTCAAGTTTGTGGTTATTAGAGATTATTTTCGCATAGAAAAAGAAGAGACTGCCGTATCCAGATGCTCACAATAAGAAAAATGAAGGCGAAGGAGAATTCGATGGTCTAAGCGATCAAATGCTTTAGAAAAGTCCAGTCATCAGCAACTTCAGTACTGCTATTACGTGACATTAACAGGTTAGTATTACACGAACGCTTGTGACGAAAGCCATGTTGCTCTGAGGCTATTAACTCGTGGCTTTCCAGGTACTGCAAAAGCGCGTCTGCGAAGATTGATTCCATAAATTTAGTGAGTACGGGAAGTAGTGTTATTGGACGGTAGTTGACAGGATAATTGCGGCTACCTCCAGTATGGATAAGAGTGATGAACCCTCCTTTCCATACTGCTGGAATACGATTCGTTTGCTAGACATTGCTGATAGAAACAGCCAGGGGTTCTGCTAGATCAATAGCTACCGCGTGCAGAGCTTTTGATCGGATGTTGTCGACTCCAGTAGAACTGTGAATACGCTAGCATAACAACTTCTTCAACACAGCTTCCGCAGTGAAAGTGATGTTTTTAAACCCGACGATGGAGTAATAGGAAGAAAGAGAATGTTTGGGCTCGTTACCTACTAAAAAGTTTGGGAGTAACGAAGTCGTAGGAGATCGGCTGTTTCCATTGCTTATCGCGTGCATCCATCAGTCGTGACTAGTGCTGGATCCCTCCGCTTCTCAAATCGAAGGCTGTTAACGTGCCTGTACAGAAGTTTGCCGTTCGTGCAGAATCGCTTCATTAACTCCTGCTGATGCGTGACCTAGCCTTCGCGGATCTGCTTCACACAGAAGATACGGTGTGTCACATATGCAGTTCAGTTTTCGGCATTCAGGCAGTCCTTGAGAGCCCGCCATGACAAATCCCTCCGGGACATACATTTACGTGTTCTGCTCCTCAGAAATGACTTATGCTTGTTATTGGGTTGGAAGGATTTCCGTTAAGATGAGTGCGCTACCAGTGTGCTAAAAGTCCTTGTAAAGGTTTCTCAGGCAACATCTGGGGGCATTCGATTAAGAAAGTCCAAAATGTATCGTTAACACATGTAGATAACACATTATAGTGCGCGGCAGTATGCAATTTCTCATCGTCCCTTTCAGGATACTCCACATGGCATATATGGTCAAAAGGTAGAGTAACATGTTCACTACAACCAATTGGTGTGCCTGTTATTATCTCGTCAACCACGAGTTCTTTGCTAGTGAAGTGTTCGTCCCTTGATTCCCAATCAAACCCGAAGTCACTGGCCCCCACAGGACAGAAAGAAGACCGGATCCGAAGAGCAGAGCAACAGGAATGAATTAGCAAATCACACCCTTCAATATAAAGGTAAAATGGAAAGTTCGTGAATAGTATATAAAGCGACCGTGGAAAGTTCTGGAAAGGTTAACTTACAGCCAATAAAAGAACTTCGATCTAGCATTCATTGGCCGCTTCTCCTGGTTGGCTTTCTGTTCGCCCCAATCCGGGCGGATGAGTTTGGATCGCTGGCCGCGGCTATGGTGGTCCTGGCTTGTTCAAGTCGCGTATTCATTCCTAACACTTTCCCCCTTTGAGCTATGTTGTACGATTTCAGCTTCGGGTTGACTTGCATGCGTGACACGAATTTGCGTCGCCGCTTTGCCTCTGTGCTGCTAGGTTTCGGGGCGAATGTTTTGCTTGCTGTGTTGGAGCTTGTTAGGGAGTCTTCGCTTCACCCGCGTCGGCTAGTATGTCCAGAGGTAACTGCGCTACTGTACTTTTGTTGCGGTTGTTCCCCAGTCCGTGCCTCTAGCAGTTGATTGGCATGTCTTACGCAGATTGCCGTCCCAAGCTAGATAACGTAGATCACGTTACCGCGTTTCCATAGCACCTGGCCCATAGCCCATTTAGGATAGTGGAAGCGATAATCTCTCGCCAGGGCTTGTTGACCAACATTAAAGGTACGCTTCTGAGCACCCTGTCAGATGTTGAATTGACGCTCCATCTGATAGTTGCGGGACAGTAACTGATCCTACTTGCGTCTGAGGGCATCATGCGGCACACGGATTTTCCTTTGAAACAAAGTTTCCGCCGGATATAGGGCGTTCGGTGTCGGCGGATTCTGAGTTGTGCGATACGTCAGAAGAAATATGGCAAGCATCTCCTCCAGGTACCTATCCCCCTTCATCTTTAGCAAAGCTCTTTTGAAGGTATCCACAAATCGTTCCGCTTGCCCGTTCGATTGTGGGTGGAAAGGTGGAAACCTTAAGTGGACGATCGCGTTTCTGCGACAAAAGATGGCAAATTCAGATGAGATAAATTGTGTTCCATTATCCGAAACCAACATGTGGGGAACACCGAAACGAGAAAATATCTGTCGGAGAGCGGAGACAGTGGCAGCTGCTGTGGTTCTTACCATTGGAATCACCTCCGGCCATTTACTGTGTGCATCGACAACGATGAGAAAAAGGTGACCATCAATTGGACCGGCAAAGTCGACGTGTACCCTTGACCATGGTTCCGTTGGTATTGGCCAGAAATGCAATTCTGTCTTCCTTGGTTGTTTAGATACACTAGTACATCGGGGATAATTCTTGGTTAAATTCGCGATCTGGGAATCCATATAGAACCAATACACAGATTCGTACCAGCGATTTCATGTGATTCATTCCCGGGTGGCCAGTATGAAATTGTCGGTGGACCCTCTCTTGAAGGATGTGTGGAATGACGACGCGATCTGAGAACAGCAGGCAGTTTCTGACGACTGATAGTGCTACCTTCCGTTGGTGGAATTGTTAAACCTCCGGCGTTGTAACTCTCTTAGGCTAGCCATGGAGGTGGAAATCGATCACTTGTTGTAAGGTAAAATCATGATGGGTCGCTTCATGCACCATTTCGAACGTTACTGTTAAGGCACCGAAAATGTCAGACACAACTTGATGTACTTGGAATTCTACGGAGATTTGAGCAACTACCAAATCCTCTGGTCCTTGATGTTGTGTACTAATTAAACGAGAAAACGCATCTGCTTGACCAATGTTGTGTGTAGTTTGATATTTGACGACGAAATCGTAACCAAGTAGAATAGTTGCCCAGCGTTGGAGACGACTGGCCGTGCAGACTGGAATGCCTTTCTTTGATCCAAAAATTGCGACCAAGTGTTTGTGGTCAGTGAACAGCGTGAATCTTCGTCCGTAGAGCATTTTGTGAAATTGCTTGACTGCAAACACTATAGCCAAAGCTTCTTTCTCGATCTGTCCATAGTTACGTTCAACTGGGGTGAGTGATCTGGCTGCATTTGCCACAGCTTTTTCCGAACCATTGGGGAAAATGTGGGATATGATTGCTCTAATTCCGTAGTCTGACGCGTCAGCAGTAACTATGATTTCCAGCTCCGGATTGAAATGCGTTAGCAATAGGTCAGAACACAATATAGACCTGACATTATCAAATGCGGCTTGACATTCAGGAGACCACACAAATTTGCGATCCCTTACCAGAAGTTCATTGAGCGGTCCTCGTAGCCGATGCATTTCGGACACAAAAGAGCTGTAATGTCTGATCAACCCCAAGAATGATCTGAGCATCGCCACATTGTCAAGAGGAGGCATCTGTTTTATGGCACTTATGTTGAAAGGATCCGGACGACGGCCATTCTTGTCGATGATGAAGACAATATACTTTACACACTTCATGATGGTTTTGCACTTTTCTGCTTTCAAGTGGAAACCGTAGTCGTTAACGCGGTGGAGAACTGCTTCCAGTCTTTCCGTCAGCTCTCGAAAGGTAGCCCCTTTGATTATGATGTCGTCCAAGTAAGCTGCGACTCCTGATAAACCAGCTAACATCGTATCCATAATTTGTTGAAAAATCGCGGGAGCTGATTTGACACCAAACGACAAATGTTTGAACTAATAAAGACCTCGGTGCGTATTGATTGCCACCAACTCCTTCGAAGCATCGTCGACTTCATTTTGAATATAAGCATTTGATAAATCTAGTTATGCAAAGTAAGTGCTACCACTGAGCTTAGCAAACAAATCATCTGAGACTGGCAAAGGATACTGGTGCATTTTCAAAGCAGCATTCAATCCCGTAGAGTAATCAGCACAGATAGAAACGGCTCCAATGGTCTCCTTGACGACAACAATAGGTGCTGCCCACGCTGAATAGTTCACAGGTTGGATGACGCCGGCCCGCTCCAAACGATCAACTTCCGCATCAACTGTCGGCAGCGCAACGTACGATACCGGTATTTTGGGTCGGAATACGGGTTTGGCACCGTCTATGAGAGTAAGGCGTGCTTTGGTCTTTGTGCGTCTTCCCAAGTCGTTGCAAAACACAGACGGGAATTTCCTTCGTAGCTGCTCGACCAGGTTGTTATCTGGTTCGTCACCTTCTGAACAGAGTCTCGTATATCCAAGCCGGAGGGTATTGCAGACTTGACTCTGGGTAATGTCGAACAGGTGGAGCTTCTGGATCCAGTCGAGTCCTAGAACATTCAAATGTGACAGGCCCGTAACGTACACGACACTGTTTGCCCGAGCAGCGCCAAAAACCATTTCACACTGCAGCTCACCAGTGAGATTAAGTTGACCTACTGAAGCGTTAAGTGCAACATGGGTCGTTCGGCTGATTGACGGAGCACCAGTATATTGCCAAGTTTTGCTGGAGATAATTGTGATGTCCGAGGCTGTATCTAGCTGAAGACTCACTTGTTGCCGGTTCAGGTGAATGCTGATGTACTTGCTGCGAGCTACATGTTCATCAGAGTAGACGACCTGAACCGTACTATAGCTGCTGAATTTTTTGGGAAATTTGAGTTCGGTCGTGCATGTCTTGCACGCTTGAATTGCAATCTGCATCGGTAGTGCGTTTCCTTATGGCTCCGTTTATGACACTTGTGGCAAACGTGTTTCAGGAATGGACACATTCGAACAAAATGCCACTCACCACATGTCCAACAGGCAGTGGGGGCTTGGGATTCTCTCTGGGCTTGTCATGGCTTGTTTCACTTGGAAGCGGTTTCTTTGAGGTGGCTTTTTATACACAAAGATTTGGAGTTGATTGCTGCTTCTCCAGCATAAGTGTATCATGCTTCAGGTTCAGCAATCTTTGGCATTCGGTAGTTATGGTCTTTTGGGTCATTTGCTGGTCTTGTTCAAGTTTACTCAGCAGCCTGGTGCGAATCTCTGCATCCCGTGGGGAATGTAGGCCACAGATAAAAATCAGACATTTGAACTGATCTACCGTGATGGATTTAATGTGGAATTTTCGCACTCGCGATTGACGATGCCAGCGTAGGTGACGTAGTTATCAGCGTCCACCTTGGTGATCTTCAGGCATTGATATCGCGTGTTGAAGATGGATGACTGCACTCCAAATATTTGGCCCAAGCATTCGACAGTCGCCTCAAAAGTGCAGTCTCGAGCGTTCTTAGGTAAAATAAAGTTGACATACCTGGATTGCTCTGCTGTTTCAAGTTTTCTTAACAGCAATCAGACTTTCCAATCGTCATCATGGTCTCCAAGTTCAACGCGGAACACATCTTTTAACGCTTGAACCAAGATTCAAAAGTGAGACCAGCGTCAGGGTCGTAAGAAAATTCGGTAATGCTGTTAGTGATGGTGTCTACAGATGCGGACGGCTTGACGGTTGTAGACGGTGAACCGGTCTGGATTGAGAGTTAATGCGTAAGAGTTTCGATCAGCTTGAGTTGCAATGCCTCAAATTTTGCTTGCTGCTGCAGCAGAATGGCCTTGAGCTCGTCAGGCGATATGAACATCTTAATTAGGGTTTAACCCGTCGCCAGCTGAAGTGTTCGTCCCTCGCATGAATGGTCGCTAGATTCCCAATCAAACCCGAAGTCACTGGCCCCCACAGGACAGAAAGAAGACCGGATCCGAAGAGCAGAGCAACAGGAATGAATTAGCAAATCACACCCTTCAATATAAAGGTAAAATGGAAAGTTCGTGAATAGTATATAAAGCGACCGTGGAAAGTTCTGGAAAGGTTAACTTACAGCCAATAAAAGAACTTCGATCTAGCATTCATTGGCCGCTTCTCCTGGTTGGCTTTCTTTTCGCCCCAATCAGGGTGGATGAGGTTGGATCGCCGGCCGCGGCAATGGGGTCCTGGCTTGTTCAACTCGCGTATTCCTTCCTAACAGCTAGTGAGCACACGATCCAGTGTCGATGGCTCGTTAGCGGTACGAAATCTGGTGGGAGAGATTCTGTGGCTGTACAGAGGGTAACTAGCAATTAGCTCTTGCTCCAACAGCTCAAAGACATGATAACCCGGTCGCAACTGTCCCTTTGTGTGTACACTTTTTCTTGCTCCTGTCGAGCAAGTTATATTGAAAAACACGACCAGGCTACTCTCCTTAAGAGCTACAGAGCATTGTCTGGATTGGTTGTACATTGGTATATGGAAGAATATAACGAGTGCAGGGTTGTCACATTTAGTGGATTCCAACCATAAAATAAAATCAAATGCTTCATTGCAACCGATCTACTCTGTACCAGGATGCAACATTCGAGCTGTCAGGTGGCATCTGCTTTCAACAGCTGAGGTAATTGCAATGCGGCTCTAAAACCCGGAGTGGTGGGCACTGACGAATTTTGTGCAGACGCTCTATCTACCTTGGTCCCAAAATAATACAAGGAATCAGACTTATAACGCCTTTCCACCCGGCTCCACAAAAGTCGGGCTAATCAAGTAGCCTTATTAATAAGGAATTTTTATGTATTGACGCCTATAAAACAGTGCTAAATTTTGCTTTACATAGTTGCGGTTGTACTAGACTCACGATGATCCTCTGAAATCAAGCTTGTTAGCTACTACCACTTCTAATATTCCGCTCCAGTTATCAGTGTCTGTAATGGAGATGATCGAGCCGTTGAGGGAGTAATTTGTTACAGTGTCCGAAAACAAATTTGGTTCAGTGGGAATAAATGAATTGGAACCAATCTTGCTTTGGGACCCCCACGATGGCAATGGAATGATCAAAAGAATCGAATATTATGAAACTCAACGGTTTCCATGATAGAATACACAAAAGCCGGCTGAATATTTACATACTCAGTGTGGCACTGGTAGAATACTTACATGGATGAGTTACTTCTCAAATTTTAACTGCTTGGTAAATCATGTAGTCAGACGATTGCAAGCCAAATGGACTACTCACTATTTGCATGCTAAGCAGCAACGTTTTGCTCGGAAATTCAGACAAATCGATAAGTGATTAGACGAAAGATTGTAGTCGGTAAAGTGAGATGGTGCGCAAAATGGCGTGATCAGAACGTGTGTATGGATTTCAGCTGTACTATTCTGAAGCACACTGCGCGCAATTTAGTGGATTCAACTTACATCAAGCGTTCTCAATATCTATCCATGCTGATCAGTCTGTCAAGAAAGCGATGGTGGAGTGTGAATATTTGGGAATTAACAAAATTTGAATTTTACAGAAAACAATTGTTACTACTAATATTTTAATATACCCTCGCGATGATTTTATACATTAAAGAACCAAGCCTTATGAAACAAAAGAGTAATAACAAGAGGGAGAGAAGCAGGACCTACCTGAAAACCCTAATGTCCTAGGCAACCTTCCAGGGCCAACGTACCTGCACCTTGTGTTAACAACCTACCGTCACAAACAACTGTCTATCTTTCAAATACAAGGCGGCATCGGGGAGAAGGCTTTGTTGTGGCTTCCAGTGCCACGCGTCTTAATCAGCCATTACCCTGCAGGTGCTTCAGCACCATACAAACTTTAAACAGACATTCCGGCTAGGTAACGGCAGCAGACCTGCCACAGTTGTCGACTTCAAGGCACGTCCTGTACATACGTCCTGTATCCAAGCAAAATACTGGTCACTTAGACTCCAGTCTTGAAGGCGAGACGAGCCGACAGTACCAAGTTTGGTCGTGATTGACTTCATTTCACAATACAAAGTCGAATGTTGTCCACCACGAGCTTTGTGCGACTCTACATCTGACATGCAAAACAAGGCCCTCCTCTGTAAGCAATGACACAGCGTATCAAGAACGTTCCCAAACCAAAGCAACTAATTTCGTGACAACTATTGTTCTAAGGAACAAGTTTGCTTATCATAGTCTAAGACTTCCCTATGCATACCATCTTTGCGGACACGATGAGGACACCCGACAACAGCAGTGCTCCGCAGACAACGGTGATCGAAGACTTCCAGTTGTCTCAGATATTCAGACCGAAGTGGCCGATTTTCATTCCTATAGAACAGGACGGCCCTCACTGCGGCCTGGTAAACGTGGTCTTTCAGACGGAGAGAAACATTCTTCTGTCGTCAAAAATGCCGCAAATTCAAGACGGCAGTTCCGGCTTCTGCAATACGTTAACACACTTCAGTTTCTATGCTCCCATCATTGCTAATACAGCTGCCGATCTAAGTGAATCGAACAATTACTAGTCATCAAGAGTAAGGGTCATCAACTGGCGGGTGGACCCGCGACAAATCTTTGCATCATGAAGATGAGAAGCGCATATGCAATAATGGGACCAAACTAGAAAAGCTGTTCAGTGTTGATTAGGCCTCCTTAAGATCGTCAAGATATAAGACGGTATGGTCCGCATAATCAATATCAACTAAACGTACACCAGACAAGACTTAAACTCCTGCCCCATGAGATTCCACAGGCGAACATTCCATGATGAAGTCCACTGCGAAGTTGAACGAAATCTGGGAAATCGGACAACCCTGAAGAATGCCACTTGTTGTCAGAAGGCTATCCGACAGATCACGGTAGATCATGACGCGTCGTGTAGTGTTCGAGAACAGTGCACTTATGATTTTCACATGTTTATTGGGAACACCTTTCCGCGAAAGTATTTCGAACCGAATGCGTCGATCGAGTGAATCGGAAGCACAGTTTAATTCGAGGAACAGAGTTATCCTCGGTCTGCGGTATTAGTAGTGCCGTTGTCGCACTTTTCGCAGAGTGAATAGCTGGTCTGTGCAGCCATGTTTTAGGCGGAAACATTCCTGCTTTTCCATACTCCAAGACTGCTATTCCACAGTGAGGCAATACACGAGAATCAAGGCGAGTAATTTTGTCGCGACTGAAGTTACGCTAATCCCCCTATGGTTAACACACCCAGTGCAACTGCCATTCTTGTATACTGTCAATATAATTAATTCAGTCCATTTAGCCGAAATGCACCCTTTCATCCAGATATGTACGAATAGGGAGGTCAGCTATTTACAGAGCACATAACATTCATCCTCATATAGTGCGGGTGCGAGGGAATTGGGCGCGCAGCACGTAAATCATTAAGAGCTGTGATCGCCTTTCGGAACTCCGCCTCCGATGGAGCCGCAAAACTAACCGTCCAGGGCTCGCCCTCTCTCACATGAGTAGCAAGAGGAACAAAGGGGCAACTGAACATAGCTTGAAAGTGTTCACCCTAACTATACATACGACGTTCCTTATTGGGCATCGGTGCAAATGTGCTGTCTGTGATTGTCGCACTGACGCCTGCTTTCCTCGGATCAGTGTCGCGGATGGGCTTGATGAGCATGCGGTAATTTCCTACTGCTCCTGCCTCCTCTAGCTCTGGAGCCCGACTGGACCACCAGGCTTCCTTGTCACCACGCAGGCTCCGCTTTAGTTCGCGCCTAATAACCCGTCTAGTCTCGTTGGGCTAAGTGCCAACTAGGTTTCTTCTGGATTCCAAAGGTCCACCGATCTCTCGGATATCCAGTGACTGGTGCGGTGACGATTGGTAATGCCACAAGCAAAGGCTCCTGCGTCGTGCACGGCTGCCAAGATCCTATTCCCCAGAAGCTCAGTGCCATCAAGACAAGGGAGCAAAAGTTCGGTACGCAGTGTAGCATGGTAGCCTTGCCTGACCGAGGGCGTAGATAACTTCTTAGTTGACAATCCGGGGAGACGCTTAGTGCGCCTACTGGCAAAGTTCATCGGGAAACGATAGCGAACCAAGGCATGATAAGAGTGGACACAGGTGTTCCAGAACAAGCGGAAATCCAATTGAGCTGTAACCTATGTCCATGTGGTCAACTTGTGTCCATCGCTGGTCGGCTACAGGAGCACAACAATTAGGGCTTCAGCGTCCACCGTGTCTAAAAGCAATGCCACTAAGAAGCAACTGGTGTTCCGCACACATTTGCAGCAGAACCTTGTCGTTGTCATTCCTTTCAAATCTAAGCCCATAATTACAACCTCGATGAGCTGCTAAAGAGCTCAGACGCCTTACTTTCTGCGTTAATATCCTGTGAAAATGCCACAATATCCGAACTAGTAGCACGACATAGTAGCGTGTTTAGTTAGTGGTCAAACGTGTCCCTGGCAGCACAAAACCTGGATTCGATGTCAGCGTAAACGGAAATCAGGAACGAACAGCGATATTTGCTCTCCCGTGTATCAACCATAGTTGATGTCGTCAAATGGGATGCACACAAACGACTCTTACCCGAAGTCCAATCAAACCACGATGGCTCATTCTTGGAGCCGATAATGATACCTACCCAAGCTTTACTCGTGAGTGCTGCATCAGTGTCCCATGATGCGTGCAACCAATAGCGACAGAACAAGCCGGGCGCAGTTAATTAAACACCTCCATTAAAGTCATTGATCCTAGTTTCAGGCACACCACGCACATAAATATCAGTGTGTCCAAGGTGCTTGCGAGTGTATCCTGTTGAGTGATTTGTCTTAGATTGCGAACCTTGAACGCTGCCAAGGGACTATTGCCGATAGGTTTCCGGTGGGTTTTGCAGGAAGGTGGCTGCGGATTGTTCCACTCCAGTGGCAATTATGTTACTGTCAATTAAGCTGGGAATTATAGAAGGAAGGTTAGTACTGGGGGTCGGTATAAGAGTAAGAGAGAAAGGTAGAAAGAAAGGAGGGAGGCACTCGCTGTGTCATATTTTCACTTAACCGCCCTGCGTGGCGGCCGATGCAGGATGTAGTTAGAGTTCGGAGGATTTTCGCAGTTGTATGTAGCCTGAGATACTGTCAGGGCTCTCAGACCTTGTGTGAAGGACGATTAGGATCCTCAAACAACGCTTTTAGCTCAAAAGCCTATCCGCAAGACTGAAGTGGCAATGACTTACGTTTGCAGAACTGGACGCCTTCTCATTTCAAACCCTCAACCTGGAGAATCAGAAGACTGAATTTATCTGACCTGCAACCATTGAACAAGCTGGTAAGAATAGCTTTCAAGGAGCCCAGAGTCACCATCCAGTATAGATCAATGGGTCCAGGAGGTACGCAAGCCGTCACACCATCTTAAGTTGCAGTCTCGTTGCGACGGTTGTATGTGCTAAGGTATACGTACAAATCGATTATGAGGGTTTATTGCCTGATGAAGAATCAACAAATCACCGTTTCCGTACGGGCCATATTTGATGGTATAAGCTCCTGAAACCATGAAATCTTTGGATAGCTGCAAGGCTATTGCGGACTCTGACAAGGCAAACGAATACATTTGCAATGAAGTATTACGACTTCCTCCAAAATATAGCGATCCTATTATCGAGCCAGATGACTTGACGGTAAGCATCCATGTGACCGCACTTTTCATGAATGTATCCAAATAAGAGGCGCAAGGAATAGCAAGCCGTTGTCTATACGAAAATATCAATATAGGTGATCGAAAAAACTTGAAGGTAACAAGTAGTCAGGTGCACTACAGTGTTTATTAACATGTCGTGGGTTGTTTTTCAGTCAAAGCTGTATAGTCAGAACAAGGCCTTACCATGGAATCACCAATATCGCATGTGTTGTTGAACGTGTATATGAGACTACGCGAACAGGGTGTTAGGTAACACCATTAACTCACCAAGGGTTTTCTGGTGTTATGTAGACGACACCTTGTAAGTGCTAAACGGGATAAGAAAGACGAGTTGGTTGACCATTTAAACCATCGACGAGAGAATACATTTCACTAGGGAGTTGAAATCTTATAGCGGTACAATACCATTGCACGGTGCGTTAAAACTGTTGTTCGGTACATCAAGTCACTTGAATTCATTCTCTACCCAAGCAAGTGACATCACTAGCTTATCTGTGTCACTAAAAATATGCTTTCTAAACATCACTTCGTGTTTCCATTTTTGGATTACTGCATCCATCTACCTATTTCCCTCTACACTAGAAAGATTTGGAGCTTATTCGATTTTTGCTTATTTTTCACCTCATCACCGTATTTGTGTCATTATGCCTCCAATTTATTAATCATGTGAGCGAAACTTACAAATATTCGTCACACGACTGCGAAAACGGCTACGACCAGCAACGTGTCAGCACTTACGCCGCACCTAAATTTGATGAATGTGTGCAAAATAATTTTCCTGATAATTTGGCAAAACACCTTCAAAAAATTGACTCGTAAACGAAATAAATGCCCTAAATGACAAATTGATTTTCATTAATGGAACTTTGGCAAAGGTTACGCCATTAGCTCAGCTGTGAGATATTTTCAACTCATTGCAAGTCGTTGAAAGCGGCCGCGAACTTCTAACTACTATTTTCAAAGAAATACGTATGCCCACTTACGGTGCCCACAAGATGTTACTCTACAACTTTCCTGACCGTCTGGCTTTTGACAATGAATAGCCTACTATTAAGCGTGTGTATTTTGACACTGCTCAGCTGCACGTGCAAGCTGTTGAGGAAGAGGACTTTGGGACGAAACTGTCCCTTCGCCTTTACTTTTATATGCCATGAATTAGCCAAAGCAGTTTTGTATAACAGATTTTTAACTTAGAGCTTAGGCAACCCTAGTTCAGATCCAGGTTCAACCCGGTAGGACTCCTCTACACAGAGTTGTTCTATCTTTCTGTGCATTTGCTGCCACAAAATCAACTTCTACTAGCCTGACCAGCAATATTTTGCTATTAATGTTCACTCTGCCTCCACTATGCGCGTAAAGCGTCGGAACCATTTTTACACATTTATCGAAACACACTCTTTCTGAACCGATATTCCCTTAGGGTACATCGACCAACAGATTCGTATCACCTTTCCTATCGTGGAACACGACTACAATGGTTCGCCAATAATATCGCAGTGTTAACACAATTGAGGTGAAGTAATATTATGCTGCATTCAGCACTGAGCTTGAAGAAACTCGGCTTCCAACCCATCCATCTAACTTGTAGGAGTGCCAGGTTAAAAGTGAAGTTAAAATGAAAAATGACTTTGGACCATTTTGTCTCATACAGCTAAAGATACCGGAGGGCGGCTACATTTTGCTATTAACCCTCACTCTTCCTCTACTCTGCGCTTACAACAACGTCCGGTTCATGTTTTCGCATTTATCGTAACACATATTACCTGACATTAAGGTCTAGCCGATTTGCAACCAGTGATCAGTTATGGTGCTCAGTGAGCCCTTACTTAGCCGGAAGTTTTACGTAATTTGATACGCTTTCGGAAGACTTGGTGTGTAAACTCTCAGAGCGACGTCCGCTGAATGACGTACAAAAGTCAGCAAACAAACGCTTGATCAGAGTCCACATCCGTGCTTTGAATTAAGGGACAGTACTGGACGCAGCCTTTCCAGTGGTAACTGCCTGCGATGTATTTGTTAAGCATCCGTGCCTGGTCAGAAGCTCGCGGGCGTCAAATCACTCTTTTAAGGGTGCTGTGTCCAAGATTAATGTTCGTACGAAACAGACTAGCATCTTTTCTGCTTGTCGCAACAAATTGACTTGATGATTGATGATGCATGGGAGAACGTTCATGAAACCATTCTGTTCGGGTGTAAAACAGCTTTTCGATTCTATACTTCTTTAAGTTCCTGCTTCGTGGTTGGATTCGCATTACCCGCTGTTTGTATCTTAGTTTAATTGGTGGACGTCGTAATGCATGGAGTGCGCTCAATGAACGGAAAAGTGCACTCCTCACATAACACACAAACGAAAATGTACTCGGAAAAGTAGCACATAAAATCTGGACAAATGCATCCTGATTCTGTTAGTAGCCCATCGATAGTAGAGAACAGAGGTTTTAAGTGCCGTTGCAGAAGAAGCAGTTATGACAAGTAAACTTTCTACCAGGAATATTTAGCGTACATAGGCCTGCGAGGCTATCCTGAACAATGAACAATGATCTATAACGGGTAAAAAAGCAGGTGCTTGACATGTCCCGTCGGGTGTTTAGCGTGACAAAATAAGATAGGGAATGGATAATGGAGTCGTCAGTTTGGACGATTACAGACGTAACTGCACCGTCGTATAGAGGGAGTTTAGAAAGAGAATGTGCGCACACAAAGCAATAAGGGGTGTGGTTACTGATCACATAATAGGCGGGAAAAATAAAAAAGATAGCAAGGATAACGCCTACTCGTGTGCAACTATCTTGGGTCGACAGGATACAGAAATTCAGTTTCTACAATAGAAGCGTTTATCAAATTTCGTGCAAGGCGTTTGGAATGACTCATTCTCGAGTAGGGTTATGGCACTATCCACTGTCTGTAGTGTATTAGTACCAGCTTCTGGTGGTCATGGGTTATAGCACGTAGTGTAAATGTGACAGGGCATCGTCAAGGCGTTTTTTGAAAAGAGATAGGGTGGGTGTATTAATTACATGTTCCGGTATGGCGTTCCAAGGCTGTGCCACTCAAAGGGAGAAATAGTTTCGCCTACATTCCAGGCGGCTCTACTGCGTGACTAACTTAAACTGATGAACTCTTAGCGAGGTGTTTTGACTGAGTATTAGAAGGGAATGGCATGTATGGTTGAGGTTTCTCAAGCTCTGGCGCGGTGTTGTCAATTTAACCTTTCTGTGTAGGTTGCAGCCACAGCATTTTGCGCTCACTTTGTTTTTGACAATGTGGAGCTCGGACTAAAGGAACCGGAGCCTTTAACTCCAAGTGTTTTATCGAGAATATCTACCAGCGTGCTCCAGTGGTTGGTCGATTCGTCAGACGCAAAGCCACTCAAGTGGCCCAATTTTTCCGACTTACGAGGATCGTATGAAGCAATAAACTGAACTTCAGCTGGCGTTCCATCTTTCGGGTTGAACACTAGTGAAGGATGCTCATATCGACATATCGAGAAAACGGCGTTCGCTTGCACATTTACCGTTGGCGATTACATGCTAACCAACAGGTGGGGTGAGAACAAATTAAAGAAACAAGCTACGGATAATGTGTGGGAAAGATCAAGCCTAGTTAAATCGATCAGGGGTGTAGGTTTGTGTTGTGAGGAGACGCCAAGTATACAGAACGAATTACTGTTTCATGGAGGGCCGTCTATTAGTTATTTCGTCGAAAACTACACTCAGCTTAGTTCTAATGCACAACATTGCAAAATGCACTGCTGGTATATCTTAAGATGTCAAGACACACTTCCTGGCAAGTGAGCAAGAAATGTTTGTATATTGTATACGCCGAATTCTCGTAGGGCTGCCATACCAAGAGGTGCATAAATTTCAATAAGCACTGCATTCATTTTCTATTCGCACACAGAAGCAGCTACCATTTGAAACCCTAGACACCCTGAAGTATCACATAAATGAAGCGCAAATACTTGCTACGCTCAAGCATATTATAGGTCCCAATTCTACCGCGTCAGTGGGAAAGTGTTATTGGAGTGTTCTGTACAAATAGATCCGGAATGTTCTCATCTAAAAGATATCAAGTATCCAAAAAGTTTACTTCCTATATCAGCCATCAGAAACTTGGCACTAACCTAGAGAAAAACCGGTAGTTTATGTATTTTACTTAAACCCGTGACAAAATCTAATACCGTAGATACGCTTATCTTTTCGCTCCGGTTGCACTTCACAGTTAGGCACCTCGCTATTTTAGCACAGAAGGCCTCATGTAGCAACAGTTTTATCTATCAGTCGGATTCCCAAGAGGTGGAGTTCAAATTACGATTTTGCACCAATAGAATCATACGATGGTGGTTGCATTCTGTTCATCAATGAGTACCAAATACCTGACTTAACAAACTGCCCTCACTGGTCTAATTACGGATTCTATTTACTCTCCAACTCACAAATCATCACTGGTCAAATCAAAGTTCCAGTGCAGGTTGTGCGTAAAAAACTTTGCACTAATTGTCACGGCGCTATTAATTTGGAGTCATATCAACACTGTTGAAAAATCCGGCAGTAGGGCAGTTGAGAACGTGGTACCATTGAGTCTTAGACAATCCGGACAGCAACACTGTAGCACCGCCCAGCAATCATAAAGAAGCATTAGGTATTCATGTTGCAGTGCTTGGTGGTTGGTTGGAGATCAACTGTAGGTATTGTGGAGAGTGTTCCATTGCTGGGTTAAGCAGCAGCATTGAAATGCTCTCCCCAATACCTACAGGGGATCTCCAACCAAACAACAAAAGTACTGTTGACAATTTGCCTACCTGTCTACTACCCACTGCCTCGTTCATACTGGCTCCAGGAGACCGTTGGTCATTGCTGGATGGGAAGGGGCGCATCGTCCTTGGGGTCGTGCTGGGCTAGAAGACTGGTTCCATGCACTCAGTGTGGAGAGGGCGACGGTCCAGCCACCGCCTTGGGTGCACTAGTTCCACAAATACAGCATCTTTGTGTTTGCCTGTGAAGGAGTGTGGGCCGGCTCCGTTGATGAAACGTGGCTCCCATCCACATGCCTCCCGGTCTTATTCCTTCGGGTTTACACTGGATATGGGGTGCGTGGATGGAACTGTGGGTGGTGCAGCGCAAGCCACCCATAGTCCTTCTGTAGGCGCAGGCTTCCTGTGGCTGGCCACAGTGGCAGGCAAATCCGAAACCAGATACCGCCAACTATTTTATTGCCATGCCACAGATAGGACAGCCAAGGTGAGGGGGAATGCTCACAACCAGTATCCAGTCACTCCATTCAATGCAGCCTACGCGTGAATTTTATTATCACAGCTGTTGTTGACTTTCAAGTGGTGTTTCGGTTACGAAAATAGAATGCCGTATTCATTGCTGATAATTTTATACGTGTGCGGTTTGGCCAAAATACTGTCCAGCTTGCTCATCGACCCCAATTATCGTGCAACAACGGTTGATCATTTTGCCTGGTCATTCTGTGGTTAGTTTACTTCTAAATCATGAAGGACTCAACCAGACCCGGGCTTGCGCGAGCCATTACAATTCCATCGATGAACCCGGGGATGGAGTTTATGTCCACTGTCTGTATAGAGACTAAAGGAAACAACTGGTTTGTGGTCGGAATGCAGTTTTAGTTGTACATCCGAATTCACGGTCAGTAGGTGGTACTACAGTTTGAGCGGTATAACCCAGTAGTGAGAATGGATGGTTTGCAGGTGCTAAACCTAGTGCTTTCATACTGGAACCAACGCATGATGAGTACGGAACAGAATTGGTTGCCAAATGCAAGTAGACGTACACATATAGTAAAACGCCGTCACACGACCTCAGGCACAATGGTAATCTGAAACTGGTGGTGAACAACAGGAAATAAATTCGCATCCGCCTTCTGCTACGTCCTGAAATCCACCAGCAGCTAACTGAAACAGTCGATAGTGTACGTCACAACCCGATTTGCAGAGTAGCCCAAGAAACACGAAATGCTGCAACATTTTACTCCAAGGCCTATGCCGTCATTGACAGCGAGCGAATCGTTATCATCCACCTGACTGCAACACTAGACATACCCAGATATATTATGTCTGTTTGGACTGTCTATAATTATCGTAGGGAGATGGTGAAAGAGGAATGCGTATGTAGTGGATTCTTAATTTCACCCATCTCACAATCCTACCGGGGGTAAGAACAAATCTTTGGGGACCGGATGTAGATGAAAACATAGTGAACGCCTCTTTGACTTACGTTTTCAGGCAAGAACATGACGCTATATTCATTCTAGTACAGATCATGGAACATCGCCCGTCCAACGTGACCAAAACGAAGGAATAAGCCGAACGTTTGTTGATGCAGGCGCCACACGAGTGGAAAATCCATCAGATGAGTCACAAACCAAACAACACAAGTTTCGGATCCAACGAACTGACCGTGTACCGAGAGCTGACATTGTCGATTTAGTGGCCAAAAATGCAGATCATACATTCTCAGGTCGCAATGTTCGGCTATGCGCGTAATGCGAAGTAAGCAACGATAGGGTGTTATTACAGAAACCAAACTTACCGAAATACATTTTTGGATGGACATAGGGGATTTCAGATCGTTATACACAAAGGCGGGTTCGGGATTTCACTAATAAAATCGCAAGTGGAATTCCAAGCTTCCGTTGAGTACGGTCGCAATGTAACAATGGCTGGCATGGGCTGCCCTACTTGCATTAAACAGCATATGGCCTTCGTACCAAACATTCTTTTCACCCGACCAGATAATTCAGTGATAACTCAATTCGTAAATCATAAGCTTATGCAGCCACGGACCGTAAATTTTACAAAATGCACCAAACATTTTCAGCCAAATTTGTTGAGTTATCAGACTGGTTATAGCTACTTCCATCAGGTTCCTCCAAGCGGCCGATCGCCGAATTTCAGCTACATATGCTGGACATAGATAAGCAATCAACATTTGCGTTGGTGGCACCTCCGGTGACACAAATTATGGAAGAGCATGTTACGCATCGGTACATAACCTAAGTAAGCCACATTCAAGCACCCGATTTACAAGCTAATCGTGGTCCCATGGAAACAACAAGCAATATAATGTATCCCGAGTATAACTTACTGCAATCTCCTCTCTCATTAGCACCAAATTGAAAATTCAATCCCTGCCGAATATATTTCGAGACCAAATTGTAACCAGTTAGCAAGAAGTGATGGGCTCATTTGAGAGGCCATTGGACACCAGAGTATATCGTGCTGCTTTAATCAGTGAAAGCGGCCCTCAGTGTATTTCGGTGTTGAAGCCTATTCCGATAAGCGAAGACCCTAGCAAAGTAGACAACTATAGGTCAATTTGTCTGACATCTAGCTTGGCAAATGTTGCTGAGAAAATCGTGAATAAGGGACTGCTGCAGTTGCTGCAGTCAAACGAGGTCCTGACGCCCGCCCGGCACGGATTTATGTTTGGCTGCTCATGCATTATGAACCTGCTTGTAACGAGGCATGAGTGGTTGAAGGAAATAACCAAGGGGAAGTATGTCGACTTGATATTCATCGATTTCAGTAAAGCGTTCGACAAGGTCATTCATGAGGTTCTCCTTCACTAATTCAGGATGTGTGGTGTCCGTGGCTCACTGCACCGGTGGATTCACTACTTTCTTGTTGGACGAAAGTGCAGGGTACATGTCGACGACCATCTAACTGACTGGTATCCCTCTACAAGTGGCTTGCCTCAAGACACTGTGTTGTGGCCTACTCTGTTCCTGATCCACATCAACAATCTACCTCAGCCTCTCCGGTCGCCATGTGCCTTGTTGCGAACGACATGAAGATTTGGAGAGAAATTGATGCTCCCGATGACTGTAAGCTACTTCAGTAAGACCTCAATCGCCTATCCACATGGTCTGCCGAAGTACTTCTCCCGGTCAACTCAGCCAAGTCTGTATTTATGAACGTAGGGAAGGGTGCTGACGGCCGAACCTACACCCTTGACGGTCAACCGCTATATCCCACACCCTCCGTGAAGGACCTAGGTGTACTCTCACGCTACGATTTGAAGATCGTGCACAACAGGAACAGGTTATATCGTAACGGACTGCGCATGCTTTGGGCGCACAAACGTAGCTTCGGCACATGGTCTGAAGAGGTTGACACTCGCCTCTTTTCTTCCATCATTAGACCAATGCTAGAGTACGGTTCGCCCGACTCATTTCCGATTACCCGAGGCAAAGCACAAAAGATCGAACGGGTTTAACGTGTTTCTACCAGTCTCATCCCCAGTTTACGTGGCTAGATTATGAAGACCAGTGCGAGAAACTAGGACTCTACACCTTGTCCTACCGTCGGTTGCGAGTTGACCTTATAATGACTTACCGTATTCTATATATCGGGGACTTCCCAATGCTAGGGCCAATGCTGTAATTACGAGGGCCATGCAGCACACGCGGACTCAGATACAAACTTGTCGTGCCGGATGTGAAATGTGTTCCCCCCCCCCATTGTGCTTCGAACGGAGAGTGGTAAACATTTGGAACAGTTTACCTGAACATGTGACTGAGGCAACATCTGTGCAGCAGTGCAAAACGTTATTAGATTTATATTTTACCTCTATTCGATTCAGTGAAATGTTGCACAATTACGATGATATATCAAATTTGTGTATCCTGAAAAACCGTGAGTCAGATATTTTAAATGTTACATCAGAACGATAACGATATTCACGGCTAACAATTTTACGTCGTTTTTCACCATATTTCAAAAACGTTGTACAGAATTCGTTTCTACTTGTTCTATAATACAATATCCAGTATTCAGTATTCAGTATTCCGTATTACTGGAGGGTGCTTCTCTCGCGTACTATACTGTTGGACTCGGTTCACCACCGGAGTAGTCCACCTCGGATGTGTTTTTCACCCAAAGACATCAGATTCAAAGAAAGCTATGCAGTCGGAAGAAGACTTTCTTGCACTCGGCTACCTCCACGTTCCCACAATCAGTCTGCAGTTTGGAATACTATAAGCAGCATAACGGTCACGAGATTGTAAACAATTCTACGAATTGTCCCCTCACCATTATTACGGTTGCCCTCATGATGTCGGTAATGACGGTGTATGACGAACATAATTCTTTGCAGTACTTTGAGAATGAATTTTACTATTCTGCACCAAAATGTTACAGAGTTGGCTGCCGTCATCCATATTAACAGCCAATCATGGTGTGTCATTGCAAATCCCTTCCGGCACCTTCACAAAATGCAGTATTTTCAGGATACAAATCGGCTGGAGAGCTACGATACCCATGCGCGCACCACTTATTATATGTTGCACGTTGCAGGGGAGCAGTTCAGGTTACATTGGATGTTTCCAACAAAAGTTTAGAAAATTGATAAAATGAACAGTGTTGCTCAAGCTCGGATGCTTCATACTCAACAGAGAAACGTCAGGAGACTGTATGTATTTGTTGCACTTAGAGTTCAGTGTCCCAGAATTTGGAGTGTACGAATGTCTTCTGTGTTAGCAGATGTCACAGCAGCGCTGGTATACGGGCTCTAACAATTCCACAATTCTACGCCCAGTATCAATATGTTTTTGCAAACCATACTGGTAGTATCCATCATGCATACTTTCCAGTTGAGATGACGAGTCACCAACTAGCATATGAAAAGGTAGTTTATTCGACTTAACTATTCTTTGGCCTAACATTTGCTTGTAGCAATGATGTGTTGCACACAGCTTGTCAAATGAGGATAACTCGCAACAAATCGGTTACATAACATCGATTCGACTAATGCACACAAAGATTATGCCAGGTCCTTGCACCTAAAAATCGCAGGTGGATCAATCCAGTCATTAAAAGTCACTCTCTACACAAACGACACCATGACCACGATATTGTTTCAATCAGAGGTTGAGAATAAACCCCGATTTGACTAGTTTCTACGACGCTTCTCATGAGATTAATTACCCGAAGTCTTGCTGCAGGTAAGCTGTTCACAAATCTACGGTGAACCACATGGATGGGCCGGGACTACCGCAATGTATACTTCAAGTCGCTCAGTCGTGTATCGGTCTTGCGTGTTGGAGTAAGACTAATACTAGAGACACAAAGAAATCGCAGTAACAAATAGTCCGCCATCTGACTCAGAGAAATGGTTAATCTTCTAGTGTGCATGGATACCGGAACATGTAGGCATTTAATCCACAGTGCTCATTATTCTGAGTGTATATGAACGAGCGCAGCGAGTTTAAGCAGCTGAAAGATAAGCACACAAAGTGTGCGATAGTTACTTTGGTGTACGACTCACAGTTGTGGTTGCTGTCTCTTCGGATAAAACGTGGAGTTGACTTTCGTTTGAGACCAGAAATATTGGCGTGTGGCTCGTGATCCGGACAATTCCTCTTTTGTGATTTTTTGCAAAGATGGTGCAAAATCGCAACGTGGATATAAAACGCGATCCACACAAGCTAGATCCGAGAGACGGAGTGTAGTGGATAGCGCAAAATTCGTTATGTCGTGTATATGTAAAGACACGTTTGTGAAATAAAATGCAGCTGCGAAAGTGTCAGAACAACGTGTGAAGAGATGAGTAATTAGCCCACAGCAAGAGTGAGTTCCACATCATCGATTAGGCGACCACGGAGTAGGTCGGTCAGCGGGCTGTGTAAACCATTGCAAGGATTTAGATATTGTCGATAAGATTTGATCATGCCGTTGAAACTGCGAATGGCAGCTTCCGTGTTCGGAAACGGAAAGTCACGGATGGCTGGAACATTGTCAGCCAAGGGGCGTAGCTTGTCCGACCGGGCTAGTCGTCCTCCACTATTCAAATTCCTTTTTCCTGAAACTTTTGTGTGGGATAAGTAGTTTGATAAAATTACACAGCAAATTTGACTTTTGCAATTTTTCTTGAGGATCCAATAGGACTCAAACATCCTAATATATCCAAATCTCTTCTGTATCTCTTCTTTGATACGGCGTGCTTGTCGGGTGTTACCGTTTGAGATTCCTTTCTCCGGATCCTTTTGTGCAAACAACTGAATAAAACTGAACAGAACGTTTGACTTCGTCCTTCTTTTCTTGTACTTCAAACGGGCTTACCAGTACCCGATATATCTGTGTTTCTCCTGCGAAGATCTTGGCTTTTTGCCTACCGTTTGAGGATTTTCATCGAAATATTGCTTGGTATTTTTGAAGACTCCAACGAAAATGATGCTGGATTTTAGTCATATCTCATCGATCGAGCACAAATCGGGTTGGTATTTGACCGCGCGAATCTGATCGGTGTCTTTGTTCCTGCAAACTTTCGCACGGCTCCAAGGAAAAACCACATTGTGGGTTATCCCCAATGAAGACTGCTATTGTCTTAATGACTATTTGCTTTGATCTGGTTAGTCCAAATCTGTGCGAACGACTCACTATAGATGTTATCGGAATGATGCTCTCGTGCACTGCATTGTAGACTACCGTACCACGGTTCACGCTCTTTTCGCGTTCTCTAACTTTTCTTTTTCCATTTTCGTGATGGTAAAAATTATCCGATTTCAATACGTCCCCGGGCCCATTATCCGTTTGTCAGCTGTTTGTGGTAAAGCGAGTTGCTCTGAACCAGATACCGGTTCTTCGGTTGGAATGCAATGTGACATCTGCAGTTGTTGTTTCCATGAGACCTGCACTGGGTTGTATAGACAGCAGTACATCCTCCAAAAAAACATCGTTGCTTTACCTTATAACTGCCTGACTGTGCTAAGCACAAAGCATCTCGTGTAGTCGCAAATGACGATTTTGAAACATTGGTAAATATACTGGGTACCGATATATCTTTGTTTAGTTCTTTAGAGGGGGAACTTGATCTAATCATCCTAAACCCTGAAAGTGCAGTTTTGGAACAAGCGTGCGTTCAGACTGAATGAATATTATGGCTTCGAAAGATCCAGCAACGCATGAGGCGACGCCTGAAGAGGATAAACATGCTGCCGGTATACTGAACTCAGGTTTAAGTGAGAACATTTTAAAGGTTAATGTGTCTCTGAAGGACAACGTGGTAAAATACAGAAATCGGTCAGATCAACTAAACCTAAGCTAAAAGCTATAGCGGTATGCTCTCTTCATAGATTCTCTGTAACGGAAGCAGAAAACTCTTACACTTCATTGCCGGAATCCACACTATTTGTATCTACTTTTCTTACAAATTCGGGCGCAGCGCCGGCAACTGCTACAGTGATCCGTGCCGTAAACACCTTCGTCGTAGCGATGCATTCACGGACAGCTGCGTTACCTTTAGGAATCTCGCTGAGTCCTCTACAGGTCTTCTGCAAGATTGCATGTTGGAAGTCCTTCACTGTTACAAACTTTGTGAATTTAAACTTCATCCACTCGGGTATCCTGTGGTTACGATTAGAAAACTTACTAGACTATGGAACATAACGCATTAGGTTACAAAATGTATGCCCAATCTAATACCTGCGGTCCTGTCTGCAGTGAAGAAGCGCCAAGCTTTGTTGCGTTTCGCATTTAAAATAGATGGTTCCGGAGTAAGCACGCAGTCGGACGTAAATGTAGCTGCAATGATAAAGAGTTAGGAAGCCAGCAGACAGCTTAAAGTGCGTCGAAAAGCTTTCGAGAAAGGGTTATGTTTGGTGGGTTTTCGGATAGTGAACCGGCGGTCCAATTACGCCTTACCAGAACACATTATGTTAATACACGACTGGAAGCTTTTTATAGCAGACATTTTTACGCAGTTCGCAGTAATCTGCTTAAACTGCAAAGTAGGATGTTTGAAGTTGGTACCCCAATTGACAACTCCTGTCCTGATGTACGCGCGTTCCCTGAAACATGGTCATCTTCCGACGTTGTGGACAGTGAATTATAGGTTTCGTGCTACGTGCTACCGAGATCTGACCACCCATCCGATCGCCCCGGAGGTGGAATCACCATGTAAATCTGATGTGGTGTAAACGTATCAAAAGTGCACAATTTTAACTCAACTGATAGAACTGTTGAAGAGCCTGCAGTGAAATTCTGTACTGAATCCATTTAGTGTTAACACAACGACTACAGAACTCCCTCTGAAGCGTGCGCTGGGAAGCAATGTTCGCGAAGACATTCATGGAACATATTGTGCTAGTTTGTATGGGAAAAAACAATACGAGCTGAACACGTGTATATAAGATACGTTTTGGGAGATCCGCGTCTTCCAACGTTTAGGAAGCGGTCAGGCCTTTACCAATGGGCAATAGCTCAGGAACTGGAGCTTTGTGAGTGCTTGAAGTTGATTCTGAACTATCAGCTTTGGCTCGACGCACGTGCGTTCAATGCGATCAAGGGGCACGAATTCTTTGGTTTCATTCTTATCTAGAAAAGGTATTAAGGTTTCCGCCACAAAATCCTGAATGGATCTTCATAATGCGGAGTCAAGGGTCTTCGAACAGCTTCGATGCTGATAAAAACGAATGCACAACTATGTTAGTCTGGATGTATCTGCTGCTTGGGAGGGCTTAATTGAGGTATCGATAGGAAGGCTAGAAAGTGGTGCTTCCGACATTTAGCATAGGACGTCCCACAGGGATCATTGCTTGGTCCACTGCTGTTTGCTTTGCACGTTAACGAATTTCCAGTGGTCCTAGGTTACCTACTTTTCTGTTCCCGGACCACCTGAAGTTCTGCTGCACGGTGATCGACTCCGGTGGATACCAAGTTTTGTAACATGCTCTCGACAGACTACTTGATTGGTCCGTTCTGTGTTAGACGACCTTTAGCAACGCAAAATGCTCCGTAATACCTGTAGTAGAAAATCGACTGAAGACACACTACATGCTCGGTGGAACTAATTGCGTCATGTGTCTTAAGAAGTTGACTTAGGTTTTGCATTAGCTCCGGACTTCAAATCCATCTAGAACTGAAAGCGAACAGCCAGCAAAGGCTTTCGACCCCTCTGGATGAATCGCATATCATTTGAAATGCTGACGGAAGAAATGTTTACTAAATTGTTTACGGACCGTTTAGGCCGCACTTGGAACACTGCGTCCAGCCTTGTCCTCCGTGTATCACTCGTGAAAG
>CALYDF020001388.1:0-75093 GCA_944474145.2 Dicrocoelium dendriticum
GCCACGATGATTATGACGCAACGACTGTCTCTTATCCACTAATTTCCATGGCTTTGTTGGCTCTATGTCTAGTTACTAGACTGTTGAGATTGGTTGGCGGCATCCGGTTTCGGATTTGCCTGTCACTGTGGCAAGCCACAGGACGCCTGCGCCTACAGAGGGACCATGGATGGCTTGCGCTGCACCACCCACAGCTCCAACCACATACCCCATATCCAGTGTAAACCCGAAGGAATAAGACCGGGAGGCATGCGGATGGGAACCACGTTTCATCAACGGAGCCGGCCCACACTCCTTCACAGGCAAACACAAGCACGCTGTATTTGGGGAATCAACCGCACACAAGGCGGTGGCTGGACCGTAGTCCGCTCCACACTGACTGCATGGAACCGCTCTTTGAGCCTAGCACGACCACAAGAACCGTGCACCCCGTCCCCTCCAGCAACGACCAACTGTCTCCTGGAGCCAGTAGGAACGATGTAGTGGGTAATAGACAGGTAGGCACCTTGTCAACATACACATCAAGCGCAACCATACCAGGGATATCAAACAACAGCCATTCAATTTAAACGACAAGCTGAAATAAAATAAATCCAATAATGCATACAGATACGGTGGCATAACTCTTCGCTAAATTACCATATGAAGTAAGTTGGTCAGCAACAAATCCGTGATAAGTAAGAAATGTCCACAAGTTACTTAAAATGCTACAAACGCAACAAAATTACCGAAGATAAGCGCAATTAGTGTAAGCAACGTGGCCAGTTAATAGAACATTATTCAGGGAGGCAGAACAAACCAAATAAACCGGAATGCAATTTATCCAGCTTAAAAAGACCTAGTTTAAGTGTAAGTTGGTTTAGCCCAACTGCGGTGAAGAAGCATCAAGAATGCAACATCAGCCTCAGCATGGGGCACAACTGTTGAGATTACATGCATACATACATACATACTACTGTGTGTTGTATCAAGAACGTAAAAGAAAAATATGAAGGATGTGTCTCCGTACCCAATGAAGGGGAAACCGACTCAAACCTAAAGAATAATCAAATTTAGCCATCGTGATTCTACACAACCAACGGAATGAAAGTTCGTGTGCTTCAGATAGGCAATGAAGCATGACTTTGTCATGTATCAGCCAAAACAACCATTCCCCTTTGGCAGAGTTGCGTCACGTGGGTTGCTATCGATCGACATACTTAGAAATTGTGGTAGACTGGAGAGGATAACTTTGAGATAGTGGAGATTCGGCTTGGTGTTCACACAGTTTGAGACTGGGAAGCTGGTCCATGGGCCGTGAGCAACCGACGTGCGTTATTATTTTGGCCGTTTCAACTGATATGTCCCTGTAACTAGTTTCTGGTTGATGCACAGCAGTGCTGATAGAGCCGGGATGCATTAGGTCTAGCCGGTTTATTTAACGTGAACAAATGTAATCCCAGCGTAACAGCACCAAAGTAGTTAGGTAAGACCGACAACGTGTGTAGCTATAGGTCGATACTAAATAGCTCAACTTTAAATCAAGGTATGTTCGTTGGCGATGTCAAATTAACGTTGGTGAAAGGGTCGCATAAATGTTAGTTCAGACTCACGGACAGATATACCTAGTCAGTAAGCAATGTTTTGTCTTGCGTCACTAATTTGGAACTGGACGTATCATCACTGTACTCATGCATTTCGGCACAGCGGCAAGTTCTTTAGACCTACTCGCGTTTGTACTTGCAAGTAGCTCCTGTAGAGTTTTGCTGAATTCTGTGGGGTTCTCCACCGCGTCAAATGATGAATCATATACATGCACAATATATACTAACGGGTGCGCCTACTGTTACTCGATATTCTAAATAATTTTGGGAGTGTCAGCAAATCAATTCCACTTAAAGTTAAATGTACAAGGCATTACACACCTGAACAAAGTGGGCTTCCAGAGCAAGACATTGACAATCGGCAAGTTGATCCATTAGGCTATTAACTTGCATGCAAATAATAGCTAGCGTACTATGGAAAGCGGCTAAATCCACACAATGGGATTGCGCTTAATTACGAACAAGTCAATTTGCAAGACTGATCGTTCCCAATCGCAGTGCACGGAGGTTAACTGTACGCCTTTGTGCATGGGTGCGGAATAGGTCTGCTGGTAAAGATGTAAGAAATGCTACATGTTACAGTGCTGCATGTGTTATAACACGGATCAAAAATGCGCTGTGTTGTTGGATACACTGCACGTAGATACTGTTACAACTTCAAAAATGTCAACTACTACGGCAGGACCGAGGGACAAATGAACCGAAATGGTATTAGATCAGGATACAAGTTTCCAGAATTACCGCCGATTTGATGAAATGGCTGAGGCCGGATTGGAAAGTTCAAATAGGTGAGGGTGTGATGCGTGTAATTTGGACTGACTGTCCTGCAGTAAAAGCGACCCAGGTACACTGAGCATACGCAGCACACAGGCGAAGGAAGAAGCCGTTCAGTGTATACGGATATGATCACGAGTCGGTGCCCAACGGTTTCTCTCAGGTACGATGAACGATCAATTGTCCAGTGGAGTAGTGACCCATGTCGACAGAACATTACTACAATTAAATCATTGAACCATGATAATAAGAGATTAGCATAAGATCATTAGGCAAGTTAGTTACGAACCACAGGCAGTGGAAGATATGAAATAGTGCTAGTGCTCATATAACGGTGCTGCAAACTTCGCCTTGAGTGTCTATGGTGTGTAAAGTGTGACGTAGCGAACCCTCATGGCCCTCCAAAAAAGCTGGCAAGCACTAGTCTGTTTTAAACTTCCCGGGCGATCATTCCTGCCTGTAGACTTGTCTTCGTCTGACAACGTCGCAGAAGTAGTCACATAGGCGTAATTGGACAGCTAGTTAGCAGCAGTGGGAAAGGCATGACCGAGCAGCAGAGACGGTGCGAGTTCAAAAACAATGCCACAACGGGCACTTGTAGTGCTTGTCTCCAAAAACCAAACCATGAAGCTCGGTATTTACACTTCGAAAATCGGATATAAAGTGCGCAAGTGCGAGCAGGCTCATTAAATCTTCCATACCTAATGGCCATGTCTCCAGACCGCGATGTAACACTGATTGTACTAATGTTTCAACCCGCTTATTTTTCTTTGCTTTGCAATCTAACAACCCGCTGGAATTCTGAATGGATCAGAGGCATGGTCACTATGTACCGAAAGAACCATGAGACTGTCTGCGTTGGAGAACTGAACTATTCGTTTGTTGGTCAAACCTAGTGGAAGCAACGAAGTAGAATTGTTACAGTTCATCCTTGGATTTAGCAAGAGGATTAGTGCATTGAGATTTGCACTCGTGACTTAACTGCGTGGGTTAATACGATGTTGCACCGCTCCTGAGCACACGGGACACAGCTAATTCTGATAATGTCAACCTTGAAATCACACCCCACTTGCTTCTCGCATTGTTTCTTGGTAGAATGCTTCTGTCCGCGATACCGGCAGCTCTCACCTGCCCCGATAAGAGTCCCTAACTCCCACCCAGTGTATGCAACCGCCGGCAGATCCGGGCTTTGCCAAGTAACTGGATCACTTGCCTGTCTGCTTGACTGTGCTTCAGTGTGACCCGCCTGCGCTACCTGCATATGTGTGCCAATACGCACACAGGCTAGCACAGCGTTAAGGTGGTCAGCACTGCAGGAGACGACACAGTAGTTTGTAATGGTGGTTTGCAAAAGCCTCCTCTGTACCTGCAGGCTTCGTGCGTACGTATGTGATGTGTGCGCATCCAGACATCATTGACTGCACACTTAATGCGATCTGGAATAAATTTAGATGCGTATCGGATTAAATTTCTTTATTACTTTCGAAAGTTGATGAGTAACGGATTAAAGAGATTATATTAGGGCCGAAATTAACTGAGCAATGATATAGGTACACGATTATGCTCATTTGGCAGGACTTCTCAATGAAACCAACCTGTGACTTTTTAATTAAGCTGCGATGCTGTAGAAAGTTAATTTGTTTTCTGTCGACCCTGTCCTTCACTCGCTATGCTTTACTCGTGTGGTTAATCGGACGAAAGTTATCAATGTTCCGGCAGCAGCAAGCTTTTTATATTCCAAAACGATTACACTCTTCATTTCCATCGGATTGTTGCCATTTCATCTTGATTAATTGAATATATTCAGTTGTTTGCTTGATACGTCTAGACACCGTAGATAGATCGCTACATAAACACAACCATAAGGACATGGTGGAAAAACAAGTTGGGCGGATTAAATACCCCTGCATCTATGAGCAGATCAAACGTAATGCTGGTTACTACCTATTCTGTAAACCTAGGTACGTGTGATGAGCTTATCATAGTAACTTCGTAAAGGAGTTGCATAAACATCTGTCTTTCAGTCGGATTAATGTTTTTATGTGTACGGATTTTTTGCGCTTGCAGGGTAACATTGTACTGCTAAGTCACGTTGCGAATACGTACATTTGCATAGTGAATAGGGACCAAAGTTGTTGGAAATATCTTCGAAGAAACTATTCTTGAACACGGGTGCTTGTATATTTCTGATGTGGTAAAAACATGCATTAGTTAGTATATCTGTAATTACTATCTAGTTGAATCCTAACTTAATTCAGACTTGCACATCTGAAAATGGCCTCATCCTCTTCAGTTAAGCCAACAATTTAACTAAATTAGTTGACGACCAGCGCTGCGGCTGAGGCTGTCCATGGGCAATGAAGAACATGGGCCATAATTAAGAGAATGCTAATTTGCGGATTCAGCTTTACCATGCATTTCCTTGATGGGAACGACGCAATTTATACTAGATATCATGTCATTTTGATTCGGTCGATCAGTGTAGCTGATTTATATGAATTTTTAGAATCTTCTGCAACATAACTATAAATTAATTTTTTTGCTTTTTCTTATGCTACTGCTTTCCCTCTTGCCTTTCATCTACTCGTTTTTCTAGGGGACAAACTATTTTCCATGACATCTAGATCTACTTTATGAAGATCCTAAGCTCATATAGCTCTACCAAAACTGAGCCGTATTTCGCTAGGTAATATAGCTTTAACGGAGTCATGCATCCGGAAATGACACGATCATGAACTCATAAATGTGTTTGTTGACATATTCTGCAATCTTAATTGGAGACTCAGGTCTGCAACGTATTATTATAAGTAACCCCCTTAATCCAAGCCACATTGTTTTCCGCTAAAGTCTATTTTAGGTAGTTTGGAACGAGTTAATCGGCAAACGGTTACTCCATTATGACATAAGATGATTAGGACAATTTTGGCAGAGAAAATAGTGTAATTAACACAATAACAGAAATCATTCTCCCACATGGGTACAAGCACACACGAATAACATCAAAGACCGTTTATTGTCCGTGTGAGTCATTCACCTAAACGAGGCTATATTTATGTGGTTATCTTTATTACGCTTGCTTCTTCAATGTTCTCCACATATTGATTCCCCACCTAAAAGAATTCAGTCTGGTATTGATGAAGAGTGCCTGTATCCTCACTTCCTATGTACAGTATACAGATTTGCAACATGACATAACCAGCTGAAGTGTTTTGTGGTACGAATTACTTTGATGAGGTCCCTTTCACGCGTCCTCTTTTGAGGCCTTTTCGGGTTTTACATCTTCGCAGTTTGTGTGTGCCTGTTGTTAATGTAGCCATCTGTATAACTGCACCGAATATATCATGCTTTCTCAGGGAGTGAATAGCGAAAGTAATTGCCATCAAAGGGTATGCACTTGGCTCATCAAAGACTGAGCTGACGAATCACTGAATAGATGCCGCTCCATTTCAGGAGACATTCGTGTTATTGGTTGTTGTTTTACCCACAAGTCGTATCATATTTTTGCGTGGGCTGACTAATCTCCCATAGGTTGGAGACGATCGGTTTTAACCGTCGCCTTGCCACTGGAATATCGGTCCGGATGGTGTTACGGAGGACGACTGTGCTCTTAACCCATTTGCTGCTGGCTACCATCATAAAGGACACGTGCTAAAATGTGATTAAAGCATTAAACCAACCAAAGCAAACAAGGATATGGTAAAATGACTTAAAACATAGTTTGAATTAGTCTTTTCTGAAAGTTCAGTATAAACAATCTAAATACTGCGTTAATTCAATACGAAAAATCACATTTCAAAATTTTCTCTAAAAAACGCTATCAGGAAATGTGTTAACCCAGTTCATAAGGCTTCCATCCTGTGCAAACTAAACGGATGGCCATCGGCTGAACACTAATTTGGTGTCACACTTATTCAGCTAGTCGTTATAGAATGAGCATGGGGTTAAACAGAAAAATGGGTTGGAAACCACAGAATATGAACAATGAAGTTTTACGGGATAAGGAGCAATGCCTACATGTCCCCTTGAATGATTTTGCAGGTTTAACAAACAAGAAAAATGCAATGGTTTATTTACGTTAAAAAGTGGGACTTCTCTTTTGTTTCGCCGTAGTCCTGCGATCCGTGTAGTTTCACAGCGCAAAGATGTAACATCAAAAACGTCCAAGTTATATTTCAGGAGTGGGGTGGAAATGTATTATAAGTAACAATGGGTAGATAAATAAGCACGTCATCCAAACGTTGTTTATAGATGTGTAGTGATGGTGCAGAAAGGACCGAGTCCAGAAGAGCATTTCACGGGTCGCACGCGCGGATGAAAAACAAATACCTGCGCCAATCAAGGCGGCTGTATTGTTCCGTCAGTTTTAGTGAGTGACCTCTCAATTTGGTATTCCTACTGAGTCGCAGTAGAAAGCGGCTCTCAAGGTGCGACTCGTACAGAATTAAGTACACCATTATACATTGACTTCGTAAACGGCGATAATATAGGCTGAATACTCCCAATCGTTCCAGCCTCTCCTTGTATGGAACACGGTGCATACCAATAACTCAATTTGATGTTCGACGTCGGGGCTGCTCCAATGCACTAATGTCTTGTTTCAGACAGGGGTGCAAGGCTTGAATTGCAAATTTGACATGAGGACGAACACCGGCACTAAGGATCTGCCGGAAAATAGAGTGATCTATTTGTCCGAAAGACCTTCATGACAGGCCCATATGTTGGTTGCCAGCTTTAAAGGCTTTCGCGGATTGCCTGGAATAACCCCGATCATCCTAAACCAGTACGCCCAAATCACCTTCGGTGGCAGCTCGCTGCAGCACATGCTTTCCGAGACTGTAACATTGGTTGCTCTCGTGTTGTATGGAGGGCACTTTGTATTTACTCGCATTGAATTGCAAAGAATTTTGGATGGACCACCGATGTACTCTGTCTACACCAGTCTTAGGCAGTTGCAGGTTAGCATTCCCCTGAACCTTGCGATGAATCTTGACATCATAGGCAAACACCAGCAAGTAAGATATAATTGTCTGTGTGTGGATATTGAAAAATACCAAAAGCAATCGGGACCTAGCAACGAGCCTGGATGCACACCACATTCAACTTGTATGGGGTCAGAGAAGGAGCTCCTAACTCTAACCACCAATTGCCGTTGAAGGAGGTAGTTGGTGATCCAACTTAGAAGATCACCAATCCCTTAATGTTGTAGGTTGGAAAGGAGTACCCGCTGATCTAGACGATTGAATACTTTTGAGAAATTTAGGTAGATCACACCAACTTCCTCTCCAGCATCAGCTGCCTGGGTCCAGCCACTCCGTGCTATTAGCAAATTCGTTGTGCACGATCGATTTCGACGGAAGCCGTGCTGCTCATGAATAATTAAGTTAGGGTTTTCCAAATAACCAACTGGCACATGAGTAAAGCTGGATTCCATCCTATTGGACGATATGGGGAGAAAGGAAACGGGGCGGTAGTTTGAAGCATCGGTTCTGTCTCCTTTTGTGAATGTGGGTTGTATTTCCAGGCTTCCACATTACTGCAGTTTGGTTCTGGTCTAAGCAGCGCTGTAAGAACTGAGCCACTGTCTTTGCCCGTTGGCTTGCTGCTGCCCCCAGTGACTCTGGGCGAATAGCATCAACACTATGGGATTTGTGCCTGCGTAGATTGGTCGGCTTCTGCAAGACAACTTTGGTGATTAAGTGGTGTGATTAGTCCTGGCGGCAGAGCGATAAAGCTGGAAGATCTCCTAATGATAATACCCTCTAGAAGGTGTGTGGATATTGCATCCGCAGCGCGTTGGCTGCTTACATTTCCGTTCGTGTTGGGCCATCAGCCGTCGTGAGTAGTGGAACTCCTTGACTCATCTTACGTAGACAATTGACGTGTTTATACAGCAGTTTTTGATTGGCGCTAAAGGTTTTTGCCATGTTCTGCTGATCCTCCGATTTGTCCTCTCTAAGCAGTTGAGTGCAGTGTTTTCGTTGGACTACACAGTTATCCAAGCTATCTGGTGTTGTAGCTAACATATATTCTCGCCAGGCTGCGTTGCGTACTGCCAACAATTGCCGAGTTCTGCTGCTTTCCCGAATAACTGTATCAGACCGTTTGCAAGCTTTTTGCTTTTAAGCATCCATAACCAACCAATTGAAATTTTTTACGAACTCGAGCCAGGCGACATCCGGGGGTCTTCGGCGAGGAACTAACAGTTTGTGACACTGAGTGAAATGCTTATTCACATAATTTATTTAAAACCAAATACAGGTTTTCTTTGGTTTCCATGAAAAACAACTAAAATGGCGTGGTCAGGTAATTAAGTAACATCGTAAAGCATGGATCAAACTCGATCAAGCTTGAGTGATAAAGAAAAGGTTTTCCTAAGATTCGATGGCAAACTGACACTAGTTTTAACAGTTCGTCGGATCTCAGGCCGGGAAAGGTTTGATAAAGTCGGTTTGGCAACAGGGCTCTCTTCTTTTCAAATTAACTCAAAACAGATTGCCAAGCTAGGCAGCCGACAGTGGAAGTTGCTAGATAAACTAACTGCTTTATACGGTAAATAAGATTTTTAACAATGAATCATTTTTGCATTCAAAAAATTGCCCGTTTGTTTGCGGTATGACGAAAATGTCGATAAATACTTCTTATAGAACTTCATTTAAGTTGGCAGACAAATATGATCGATGGGTCCGGATTAAATAGCATTATCATTCACACGTACACGTTGTGTGAATGGATTGTGGTACGTAATCTTAATGTAGACCGCGATTCACATTGTATTGAACTTTGGTCACTACGATCACTGAGACCGTAGCAGCAGCAATGGAAATTGCTGTAGCCTGCCCTAAACAATGCACAACCACGATGCGTTTCGATATCAATTTATCTCATCTGGTGGAGATAGCAGACCTTGAAACCGACACCACTAGGATAGTCGACGAAACCTCTACCACTTTGGCTACTGCGTCAGACGGGCAACGCTTGTCACACCGGTTAAAGACTGAATGGTGAGTCATTTGGAGTAAAGGTTTTACTTTCAGTCTAGCTTTCAGGATATCATATCTGGAAATGATGCTGTTTAGTGCAAATAACCAAACGCAATAATTATGATCAAAACATAACTCTGAAACGGTAATGTGTTCCTCCCAGCTGCTCACAAGCAACATAGCACTGCCTAGTCCGGAAACGCACCAGACACGTTTCGCCCTATTGCGGCTCGTCAGTGTTGCGCATTTCCTCGGTCTCTTACCGGGGATCGAACCCATGCCTGCTGGTGGCAAATGCCAACCAGCCAGCAGCTTAAGCCAATGTGCCATGAGGGAAGTCGGCCGGACTACACCATTTAAAACAGTAAAAGTCGACCATTTAATTGAAGATTAAGAGTTATGCTGACTGTCATTCAAACTCTAGCCATTAACCAGTGAAATTTTGGGAATTCACACTAACCTTCTGGCAAACATAATGCTTGCATTATGTATACGCTCAATTGGTTTTCTATGTTGAGAAAGTATGTTCTATTATATTAAAATGTTTACGATATTTGATGTTCAGCTTTCCATAAATAGTCTTTATGTCCTACCCCAAACATGTGGCAATCAATTATTCTTTACAAAATCTATCTAAACTGGGTACTGGACAATGCGACTGGATTACCCCACCACATAAGGCCTGCAAAATTTCATGTGGCAACGGCACGGCACATCAATCCGACCGGAGGTGAATTTTCATTTGGGTCAACCGATCGTTTAATTGGAATTCAGTGTAGATGTTGGTTATTCCAACATCTGCCTCAAATAGCGTTAGTCAGTTGTCTTTTCGACAATCCCACCAATGTTGTGTGAGAGAAAACGTTATATGCTCATGAATCTCATCGACTTGCGATCTACACGAATTAATACTGAAAGGGGATTGATCGCAGAGGCGTAGCATCGGGTGTGATGGGGTCTGTTCGCTCCGTGTGGCAAGTGACAGGGGGCAGCATTTTTAGTACCGTCGACTGATGTTACGAAATATAAAGGGCAAACTATCCGGAGAAGCTGAGGGTTGAGGATTTTATTGTTTCTCTGTATGACCAACAATACCTTTGCGCCATGTGTCACACATGTGCGAACGTTTGTTATAGCAATCTCTCTACTTGTCCCGTTGTAGTCACATTCAGCACATTTACTTCAGTGTCCTAAACGATCATCCATTTCATCGAAAACTTATGTGCAAAGTAACCTGAGTCAATTGTATGGCCTTCAAGGGTCCTTTCTGCCGAAGGCAATAGGCGAGGCGAAATCGGTGTCAGAATGCAAGAGATTTCGTTTGCCAAATTTGCGGATTACAGGCATAGGGAGCGTAAATCACCCGGGTAAACTGAAGTGCAGCTGTATTCTGTTGCCACCGCGCAAGCTCAGGGACCTGATTCCGTGCAGGTGTCCGCTGCGTCAAACTTGCGAACAGTCGATGGCATAATCGCTTCAAGCATTGCTAGAGTGAAGCAGCTGGCACGATTTACTTATGGGTATAAAATATGTACAGCCGTCTGCAAGAAGTAGACGCGTGGAAAGAAATGGTTATTTATCCCGTAAACCAGACTGAACAATGTGTAACCAAAATGTAATTTTGGAAAGGGCTGCATATAAAATAATGATTAAACAAAGCTGTTTGGAAAATGGTTAAGTTGTAAGTAATGTTTAGTTTCAGTGAATACCTAATTTTTTGAAAATAGACTGGTTTCTGCTTTCATATCCTTATTTAGCATTATAGGCTATAAAATTGCCGCATAAAAATATAACAACGTGCGGAAGCTACTAGGAATTGCAGTGCAGTGATTGGCGCTTATGTAAACAGAGCTGCTTGTAAGATGTTCACGATATTTTAGCAAACAAATAATAGACATAGAATTTATAAAATAATTCTTGTCAAATTGATTGTATTACGTCTTGCGAGTGCGCGTTTTCATGGAGAGAAAATTGAATTTATTTGCCCACACTCCTCTAGTATGGGTGGCAATTCATTAAGCAGTCAGTCGAATAGTTGATAATGCAATAAATTATCGTTTAAAGATGTCTGAGAGACTGTCCTTGCCAATCAGGATTAATTTTGCCTTCGTGTGCAAAATACAGAATCCAAGAAGTCCACTCTATTTGGAAAACTTTATTCTTTAACGTTGATGGAATGAAAACATTGGTACTGTGACCTAAATGCCCAGAATACCAACTCAAACAGTTGTCTGGCTATGCTGACCGCAATTGTGTTCAATAAGTTGTATTAATAAGCTACATTCCCGAAACATTGCTGTCAGTAAAAATTGAAACTATATTACAACACAGTAAAAAATACAGTTGGAAATAAGCAAATATTTGCTCCGTACCGGCACCTTAGAGAAAGGTTGCGTCATATGCGTCATCAAAGGACGCACTAGTGTCTATTTTTACTATCAATATTGAGCAAGTCCAAAAGGTTATTCAGACCCCCAGATTAGTTTCACTTCGGAGGAACCGCGCACATAACCATGCAATGCTTTTTTACGCTGAAGTTGCAGTAAGAATAATGAATATTTATGTCAACTTTCGTGTCGTCGAGAGCATAACCTCGTTACCAGAAATAGCATGTTTCGGGTTTCTGGTATGAAATGTCCGTAGTATCCGCTGCTCTTCCCTTCCAGGCACTCAACTACACACTATTTTTTGCCTGCGCATTGCAAGTTTACCCACTGTATCATTCAGAGTAGGTGTCTGGAAAGATCGTAGTTTTCAGTTAAACAGCTTGTATTGGTAAAGGACTCGAATGCTGGGAGACCAAAGGATGTGTGTGTAATAATCTGAGGATAAAAGTTCCTTCCTCTATTGCAAAATGAAATAAAGCGTTATACGATACGGCCTAGCGATCGTCTAGCTTCCCTGCGTAACTTTCCGAGTCGGTCACTTGTCATAATAATTGAGCCCTTATCTGCGTGTGCACAGTGCATCCTGTTACATGAAAATGACTCCAGATTTGGAAGCACTGTCGATACTACTCGATAGTAGCGCGCAGGTTTTCAGATTAAATACCCATTGTGATTGCAGTGGTATTAGCTGCTGCCTAGTGAATCATCTTCCATGCTTCATGGATAGAAATCCTTTTACCGCAAAGAATAAGCACTTCTATCTAGTCCCGATATGGTGAAACGGTCTAATAGTGTTTTTAGTTACAAGAGGAATATGATCTAGTTTGGAAGCTGCTGCGAAGACTGCCCAATTATGAACTCCTGGGATCGTTTAAATGCGCCGAAGTTTGTGTCTGCAAAACTAAGACAAGCTAGTTGGTACACTGGAGGGAAAGTTTGATATATACTATTTTATGCGGAGTGTGAGAATGGTTGAGGTAACCGCCATCAAGCTCACGTGACTTAATAGAAGCGAATGTCCGATCCCCAGAGCCTGAAAGCTTTCGTGAATTTAAATAATTTGGTAAAACAAGAAATTTCCCTTTCAGACTCCTCGACTAATTTCCATGCAAACTGCGGGAAAACCAACGCAAGCGAGTTTAGGCAGATCAGCATCTGGCCACACTCATATTGGTTTCGCGCGAAGTGTGATACCGTCCCATTAGTTACAAAGCTAATTCAACTGCCCCGAAAGGTGATAGACCGACGGAAGTGCTGCAGCAAATATTAAGCACCGAATCGCTTCATTATGAATGAGTGTATCAGTAAAACTGACAGGCCACTCCACAAAAACTTAATATCAGATGTTAAACAACAAACGTGACTCTTCAAACATCGCCACCAATCCGAATCGACCAAGCGTTCCCGAATAGTACATTTTCAGCCCATTTACAACAGTTTTCCCCAAGCCCACTTCCACCAACCAGGCTTCATCTAAAACCACGAAACAAGCCAATATCAGTGAGCGCAAGGATAGTTGATTCCAACTGTACTCCAAATTCGCAGCCGCTAATTTTACTACCACACCCAAGGCTTAGGTGAAGGGCAACGCTGCATTGATGCGTAGTACATCGTCCGGTCTCTCAATTACCACCCATATACCAATAAAAGACAATCATAAAAAGTAGATGCAGCTTATATAATATGTACCAACGCTCTGGATTCCACATCAAATGCATTGAATGGAAAACAGAGGGATGATGTAGGCCAAAGGAACACTAGAAGCAACCTGCTCAGTGTTCTGACTAGACTCTTCACTTTGATGACCATCACATGCCACCCTAATTCCAGGCGCCAGTGTAAAGCCAGGCTACTTCGGTTTGTGCTAATTTTTCTCGGTAGCGTGGAAGCAGTGTTGCTTTCAACAGTTCTTTTCCAGAACGGATCCTGTTTGTTCCGCATATTTCCATACGTTCCATGGGACAAAGAAGAGCTTAGAATAGTTCCAAAGCCAGAATATTTTTTATCCATGACATCACAAGTTTTCATGAGCATGGTGCATGTGAAGCATAGTCACACGACTAGGATCAGCTGCGATATAATCTTGGGCCCTTACTCGTGGATGACGTTATGGTCATTTCTCATTCAAGGTTGACAAGATCAACAAGCTGCAAAGGTTTCGAAACAAGGCTAATAAAGCTTGTGCTGCAAACTTGATGGATGATACTTAGGCTAATGGAATGATGATAGTCACTTCGGAACAAACTGCCAAGTAAGCCTGGGTTCCAAGCGGCGAGCGGGAATGCAGTTTGACTTAAAACGCCGCCTTAGCAGGCAAACGGAGATGATACTCAATTCAAAATGCATACTGGTAGCCGGTCTGTAATAAATGAGAATTCTCCTATAAAATCCGATATCCTCTCAGCATTCGTGATGCAAACGGAGTTGCCAGAGGGGCTACTAGCATTGTCACTGAACAAATCGCTTAGTGGTTTACTGATCTTATTACCAAGAAACGGCTAGCGGCCGACCATACAACGGTCGACACAACCTCTCATCCTAGACTCATTTCTTTCGGGCTTCCTCTGAAACGCAAACACTTTTCTGCATTAAACAAATTGCCAGAGACACCTCAGCTAAATCGCCGAGCGTCGGTTTCATCAGATAACAAAAGCTTGGGATCTCACCTTCGTACGCGGGATTTGGTTGCACTCAGATGTTACGGATACCGAGATCGTGATCCAGGAGAGGTCAATCTTCCGACATGATCCCTCCAGCATGAGTGTTTAATACTCTACTATCGCAGCGACTTGCAATGCCGACTATTAGATGTCCCCATGGCGCGGGTCACCGATTATCAGTGGGGGCGTTTACGTCTTAGTCACAGTGACTTGTGCTACGTGGCGGTCGTTTATCGCCCCCACCGTCCAATCCAGAGACAGATTTCCGCCCAATATTGGATATAATAATATACTTACGTCACAATTACAGCCACAATTTTATCTCCGGCCATTTTAACCTGCACAACATGGAAACGACTTAAAAGGCCGAATTGCAAGAACCCATTACAGGTATTCTGCTCTACAATCAACTAACCAGATCTACCGGGATTGTCGTCATCTGTAACTATCGGCTGGCTGGCCGAACAACCTCCACGTGCTGCCAGCTGGGTGGTTCGAGATTTTCCCGTTCCAGCGAATGGTTCGGCGGCAGTGTTCCACGACGTGGTGGGTTTTCGCCTGTCAAGCGTTCTCAATATAAGAAGCCACATATGTCCGTTTAACAACGTTGCGAAGTGGCGGATGTGAATTGCCAATAAGTAAATTCACTGCCACTTGCATCACTCCAGTGAAGCATTGTGTTCAAGCTGCCAGATACTGCCATCGTGTGGAGGATTGGGTCCCTCTTTGGTAACTGACAAAACGAAAGGCGTGTGAACCGAGTAATCGGTCACCGGCACCCAATGGGCGCGATCCCCTGAATCCTCGCGCTGCCTTGCGTGTAGGCTATTGAGTCAAAGGCTCGGCTTGGCGACCCCCTAGAACAACCCCCTACTTCGTCTTAGGCAACCGGGTATTATCTCGCCTACTGATAAACCATGAAACTGAACTGTACTCTTTGCTATGCTGATGCTTTGCTCTTGTGCTACGACTGCATACGCTCTTCCATCACACGCCACTCGCTGTATCATTCCACTGTATCCTCCTTCTTCGTTTTTGTCTGATCAATCAATGATGAGCAGCATTACTTCTTCTGATATCACTGATGCCGCCCCATCCTCTGATATAATCACACACCGCCAGACCGGGATGGAACAGTCCCGGACTCTACCCTCTCCGCTTCTGCAACTGAAGACACAGTTTAACTTGGCGGCGTTCAACTTGGGCACCATAAAACAGATTAGGCAGCAACCTGGTCTCACACGCACTCTAGAAACTCTTACAACTGATGTCCGTAGTCTGTCCGAAGCACGACTTCAGGATTTCAGCACAGTCTACACGTTGTTGTCAGCAGTTCACCCTTATACTCGTTTCTAACTTCGACTTTCTGAAAAAGCTGAGGCTACCGGTTCTGGACAAGATGGTTTTCGGGTCGCCCTTAGTGCCAGAGCCAAAGCTAACCTTTCGAATGGATCCTATCAACAGTTGCCTTTGTGCTGTCAGGCTACATGGCTCGTGCAAGGGTAACGGGCATTGAGAAGATAAACATGCTCTTTTGTAATCTTAGCCAATGCTTCAATTTGATGTACCCCAGATACCATCAGAACATTCATGATTTGCTCTGAAAGGCCCCAAACCGAACATCATTATTATGGCGGTGGATTTCAAATCACGTGTTGGTCGTTTGTTACCAAACGAACGTCATCTTGAAGGCCCGCATGGATACGACAACGTTCTCTCAGACAATGGTGAAAGATTATTCCGGTTGGGTACTGTCCACCAACTTTACCTCTTCAGCACGAATTTTCGCCACGCTAGAAATCACTACTTTCCCTGGCACGCTCCATCATCTCCTCAACGTTGGCAGCATATTGACCATATCACCATAAGTAATCGCTGGCGTGGTAGTATTCGGGACTGCAGATCCTATTGGTCAACATGCGTGGAAACTGATCATGCGTTAGTGCGTGCATCGGTTTGTATGCGTTTCAGTGTCTCGCCTAGGACTAGACAAACTCGAATGTGCTCTGGTAAACTGGAAGACCTCGCCGTACAATTGGAATATCAAAAGCAGCTTCGTGAGAACCTCACTTCCCCGCCTCCTCAAGGCGTTGATCAGCATTGATCGCCATGGCAACATATTTGTTTTCAGAAGGTTTATCCAGTTGCGGTCTTGTTCGTTGCACAACTAAAAGTTGGGTCTCGGCCACCTCCGCGGAACTTCTCGACTATCAGCGAGCTATACCCGTCAGTGTGAAGCACACTGAGCTCCGCCGTTATGTTTCCAGACAACTGAAGCTGAGTCTTCGCCGTGACCGTGAATCCTGGTGATCTAAACGTGCCAAGAAAATGGAAGTTGCTGCCTCTGCTGGTAATAGCCGCAGTTTGTTTTATCTCGTCAGATCCACCGGATTCAAAGTTCAAGCCATCAGTCTGACCATCTGTGAGTCAGACGGTACAGGGATCACCAATCTACGCAGACGCCTGGATCGTTGGGCAGAGCACTTTGCTCTACAGTTTAATTGCCTAACACTAACTCCGGTTACACATCCACTGCCATCATGTGATCCTTGGTCAGTCTGCATAGATTCTCCCACTGAAGCAGAAATACGGAGAGAAATCCAGACTCTGAAACACCACAAAGCTCCTGGCCTTGACAGTCTTCCTCCGGCCTTATTCAAAGATGGGGGGGGATTCGGTTGTCAACGAAATTCTATCATTGTTCACAAAGTTATGGAGCGATTAGAGGGTTCCTAACACATGGGGATAATCTGTTGTGGTTTCGATCCACAGAAGAGCTTTCGTAGTGAATGCACCAACTACAGAGGAATCTCACTTATCTCTGTCGCTTCCAAGCTCTTTGTGTCGATTCTGCAGCGTGGGCTCTCAGTTACCCACGAGCGTTTGTGTAGTGAGGAACAGGCGGGCTTACGTTCTGGCCGTGGTTGCGTTGACCAACTTCTCACGTTGCGTCAAATACTCGAACATCGTCACGTCCACCGATGACCAATAATGGTGGTGTTTTTGGATATCCGAGCCGCTTATGATTCAGTAGATAGGTCGTCACTGTGGAACTGTCTGCTACGGAACGGCATTCTCGACAATTTTGTCATAATCGTGTAAGAGCTGTATAGTCACACCATTGGCAAGGTTAGAGTTTATGGAAGGCTTTCTTCTTCCTTTCCCGTTGCCAGTGGAGTGCGCAAGGTTTGTCCTATCTCGCTATTCCTGTTCAACTTGCCATTGAAAATGTCCTACATCGCGGATTGGAAGGATCCCAGATCAGCGGCGTTGAACTTCTACCCGGGATTAGAGTCGTGGACCTGAACTATGCTGATGACATCGCTTTTCTGGAGGACGACCCACAGGTTGCTCAAACCATTCTGAACCACTTAGTGATAGAAGCATCTAACTACTGTCTGTATTTTCCCCATCCGAGTGTAAAGCATTGCTCCAGGATTGGCACGTTCCTCTGCCTACGCTCACCATTTCGGGTGTCAGCCTGGAGCTCGTTAACAGCTTCACTTTCCTAGGGAGTTGCATTACGGTTGTTGGCGGTATTGGCGATGCGATTTCACAACGAATTGCCAAAGCTCGCCTTGCATTTACTAACCTGAGACACTTGTGGCGTCGTCGCGATGTCAGACTCAAGCTCAAAGGCCGAGTGTAGAATGCCACAGACCTTGCTGTCCTACTGTACGGTTACGAGACCTGGCCTGTTCGCTGGGAAGCTTTGTGACGACTACCTACTTCGACAACCGCTGCTTGTGTTCGTTTACTCGCATATAGAGGCAGCATTATACGAGCAATGCGGAAGTTAGAATCAGAATTATGGGAGCGGACAGGCCTGGTCTCCAGAGCATAATCATCCATCACCAGTTGCACGGGCTTGGGCACTTAAGGAGCATGCCGTCCCACTCTCTTCCACCTCGCGTATTATTTGCACTTTATGGAGGAGAATGGAAAAAGAGCCGCGGCGGACAACCGACGACCTGGAAAAGGAGTGTGAAGCTCCTAACTAAGTGTCTAGCGTCAGTTGGATCTGTGCTTCTTCCAAGCTGGGGACCACGTGAAGCGGCTTCAGAAATGGTTGGAAGTCTCGAGGACATGGCCCGCAATAGGTGTTAGTGGCTTAAATGCTGTTATACCATCGCTTCATCCTGCCTTTTTAATGATGAACAACACGGGAAAACAGAAAAAACGCAAAACAACGTGCGTGAAACAGAAAAATAAACATTTTCTTAACGTTTTACTCTATCTCTTTCTCTCCTGGTTGAACTTTACATTTTCCTTTCTATACCACCATGGTTCGAATGACACGTTTGTCTGTTTACAGACTTGTGAATAAATAAATAATAAATATCGCCTTCATAGGAGAGCCACTAGAGGATTGGACCTACGATAGTGACCACGGGTGGCTGGCACTGCGCCAACCACAGTTCCATATACACAACGCATATCCAGTGTAAATCCAAAGGAATAAGACCGCGAGGTAACTGGATGGTAGCCACGTTTCTTCAACAGATTCGCCCCGCACTCCTTCACATGAAACACCAAGCACGCTGTATTCGGGTAATCAAGCGTCCACATGGCGATGGTTAGGACGTAGCCCGCTCCGCACAAAAACCATGTGCATAGAACCACTCTTCGGGTCTAACATGGTCAAGAGTACCTTGCACCCCAGCAATAACCAAGCGTCTCCTGGAGCCAGTATGTGGTGGGTAATTAGCATCTAGACTCCTTGTCTACATTCACGCCAAGCGCAGGCACATCGAAGATATCAACCCGCCAACATAAAATTTGAAGGATACCTTACACGCAATATTGACACGGAATATGCAGTATTATATCAGAAATGTGCAAATTAAATAAAGTGGTATAACTTTTACCGTAATTGGGAATATCTAGTCGTAGTGAAATTCGGTGTGGCCCAACTGCGGTGAAGAAACGTGATATATGCGCCACCAACCTTAGCAGAGATGATAACAAACTATCGGTAAAAGAACTCGTACGTACGACTTAGGACCTCATGGTCGGCAGAGCATTATTAGACAATCTATTTGGGCTGATGGATCATGACACTGCATTTTATAACTATGTGAATTACGCTGAATATCCGGAGGAACACAATGTAGTAACACGTATTATCACGTGCTACAGATTCCTTAACCATGTAGTTGAAATAATTAATTAGAACTCCTTGTAAGTGCCTCCAGTGACAGCCTCTGGATAGAGTTTGTTGGACGCTTCACCATTCGATCGCAAACGCTCCAGAAACGAAGAAGGTTCGTTACACCAATCCACTACGTTTCATCAGAAGTAGAACTCGAAAATGTATATCATTAAGGAAAGCAACCTAGCACACATACAGAGCACACCCTAGTTCAGAAACATGGGGCCACTATGCGACTCATTGCAACCATGGTAACATGTTTGTCCGTGAGGACAAATTGACTCACCTGTAAAATTGCCAACAGCAAATAGCTCATAAATTCACTATTTAACAGCATTTGGAAAGGGAAGCAGGCTATCTCCCTAGTCAACACGGCAGTCGGAGTGACACAGAAGATTGAAGATGCAGCAATCAATCTACGGGTGAGGTGTGCCCCGACCTTCCAATTAGACGCTCGCCGCTGTTACATGTTAACATCCATAGCTCATATTTGAACACATAATAACCGCTTTTGCTGTCACATCTATTCGGAAGAATCAGCTCTCACAACGCAACACAGTTATTTCAGAACCGATGGCACTGAAAGTAACAATAGCAACACTGGCGGAGACATTATCGCATTACTTCTAAATGTGCTTGGGAGAGCAAACTGTGCCTACCACGCAGACACTGGCTTAGTCAAGTCAATTAAAAAGAGCGGCAATCTCTCGGAATCCGCAAACTATCGTCCAACGGTCCTTCTCCCTGTTATCACAAAGCTGATACATGTAATCATCACTGAGGTTTTCGTCGATCAGCTAAGATGCTACAACATTATAGCAGTTGGGCAACACGGTTACCGTGAACACTCTTCATACACAATTAATCTTCCTGTTGCAAACAGTATTTAGACTGAAACAGGCGATAAAGTTAGTAGGCGTGCCGTTATTTACCTCAACCTCTCCAGAGAGTTTGACTGATTGGATCACCATATCCTGCTTCAGAGGCTTGACAGCTTGGGAGTTGGGGATCTTGTCGTTCGGCGGATTAGACGCTTCATGCTGAATCAGCAACTACGAGTCATATTTTGAAATACACTATCTGAACAGATTCATGTAGCATGTGGCCTTTCACAATGATCAGTCCTTTGACCGCGTGTGTTTCATGTCACTAACAAGGTTAGGCATCTGAATTTTTCGGATTTCTTGTTGTTTGCCGTTGTCATAAAGATGTGGCAAGCAATCGCAAGCCAAGGAGATTAAGGTGCACTTCAGCGAGACCGGCGTGACGAGCTTCACTGGACATTACTCCCCATTCAAGATGATTTACATTCCCTTTAGTCATGGTGCTGCACATGGGTAATGAACATTTCGGCTAAGAAATCAAGCATTATGTCTTGCGGCTGTTGCATCCCTGAACGGTTCTATTACCCTACACATTGAACGCGTCACCACGCAATTGTCCAAGCGAGATCTTGTAATTAGGTACTCGTCTATAATTTCTCTGAACAGGCTCATTATCAAGTAGCACATGCCAAACTGTCTATGTTCAATATATCAAACGAAATACACACGTTTACTAGAGTTGAACTTTCAACCTACTCATCAGCCCATCCTCGATTACTGCAGCGGAATATGCGGAAGTATGAGAAGGACTGACAACATTTCTTCGGAGCATTTGCAGAGGTCATTTACTAAACATCTGATTGGTAAACACTGCTATGATTTATCGAATACATTGCTATGAACTTCATCTCGAACAACTTTGGATTCCATGACTGAAGCGCAACGTGTTGCTGCTTTTCAACATGTTACATCGAAATAGCTATTCCAACATGCCTACCCTCATTTTACAACATCGTTCAACTCGAGCGCTTTGCAACAAAGATTTTACATTGAACATACCGTAGGCTAGATCGAACTTCCGCTCTAATTTCTTCCTGGTCAGATACGGCTATCTTTGGAATAAACTACCAATATCACGCAGGTCATTGACAATGTGACAAACTTTAGTGTCAGGCTCACCAATTACCTTGATGTAACTACCCTAAGCTCTAGATTCACATGGGAACTTCCCTCAATGAGCTATTCCAAGAGGAGCCCAAAAACATATAAACACCAGTTTTCATAACTAGGCTTTGGCCTCAACCCATCGCCAGAATGTTAATATATGAAACGCATATCCCAATAATCCACCTATGCATGTCACCCATCAAGAGCATGGATTCTTCTGTACAAATTGATCCATGCCGCTATAGACACAATTTCTCTCATCGAGAGAAATTTACCCATTATTGTTATTATTATTGTTATTATTCTGAAATCTGCTTTAGACTAATTCGTCTAAATGTTGGGTGGTCCAAAATCGTCATTAAATGAATATCATTTGCAATCTTGGAGACTAGGTGTTAAAAACCGTCACCCAGGAGCTCGAACTAAGTGAGTGAATCCAGGCTGTTTTGAGCTGTTTAGAAATGTCCAAGAAGGCGTCAAAGGCTGAAAAGCAACAAGTTGGCATTCTGCAGAAGACATTCGAACGGTTTGGTCGCTCGGTTTATTCACAGTTTGCTTACTAGTTACATAAGGCCTCACATGGAATACCTAACCCAGACCTGCCAGCTGTGGTACAAGCAGGATATTGCAGCATGTGTAACTCCACAACGAAGAACCACAAAAATACCACAGGGTTGTTCCATCTTTCAAACAAAAGTAGGCTGTAGACCTTTAGGTTTTACAGCGGTCGGTATCGAGGCCTACATTGAAAAATAATAATGGCCCATCAAAATTTTGTGACCCCTAACTGCGTCATCCGACACCTGTCTCAATTAGGAAACAAACCAAGTTGAAGAGCCACCATCTCAATTTGACCACACAATATAGTTTCCTAGAAGGTGGGCGAAAAGTTTACTCTGTTTGTGGGTGATAGCCAACTTACGTTGTAACCGCATCTTTCTCTGTGTTTAAGAGCCTCTCAAAGTTGGTCTAACGAACATACATTACTTGTTATATCCTGGGTATATTGACGGAGGATATAATGTGAAGAACAGTGCACAACCAGCATTAAGGTACACAATATATTTTGGCTCCTTTCTGCATGTCTCATGGTGAAAACTGCTGTGGGCCCAGAAAAGCGATTTTCATTTCACAGTTATCTTTTCGCTACAATGTGGTTCGCATTCTCCTAGATTGTGGACTTGTTAGTCGTTCAATATTTTCACTTACGTTACTAATTTTCCAGTACAAGTAAGAATTAACAAGCAAAATAGAGTTATGTGCGTGCATGTTTTCACGTACTTTTAGAAAAATACATTCCACACGAAGCCTAAATTGGACGTGGATCTTCAAATACCTTGCGTGTTCATATTCTAATCAAACCTGGATTTAAATATATGGGGGAAAATCAAAACAGTACTTGTATGATTGCACACTAGTCACTATTCAAATGCGTTGATACTTTTAGCGGCACCATACAAATCAACACGATGTAGACATTGCTACCAGCTGAATACTTTAAATAGCACAGAGCACGCTGTGTGATTTGCTACTTCTGTTAATGTTGCTTCGATTCCACTAAATTGACTGGTTAACACTATAACATGGCATAGTCTAACGAATAGTTTTCGCCGCTACATGCATTGACCCCGTTAAATTGACCATCTCTATTGCACCATACACCGAATTTCTGTTGTCTACGGTGGATATACCAGTATTGCCAAAATATTTTGACAGATTTGTTAACCTAAACCTTGGCCCACTGCGGTCACCTTAGTAATGCACTTGCGCTTCTCTGTGAATACTACGCGGTAACTCGATATTTGGCATGCCATAGTGATCGAGCATTTTAGCTACAATGTTGCGGAAAATAGTGTTTGAATAAACAATTGAAACAGAATTTGACTATTGACAAATTTTCTCTTGTCCAATGTATCTTGGACCGATTAAAGCGGTTCTGGTCAAAGCTCCTTTGGCGCTTACTGGTAATTTTTCTGGTTGGTCCCCGTTTTAATGCCTTAACGCACCATGTTTTTTCCTTATTATTGTGGTCGTTTTACTACTGTACGCATTTTAAGATTTCTATATTTTCTAGTATGTCAGTCTCGAAGTGCAACCAGACTGTTATTTCAGGTGGCTTGGAATCTGAGGCTTTCGCACTTTGTGGCAGTTCCAGCTACAATGTGCCAGTAACTGACGATTCCGGCAGCACTCAGTGCGATGTTTGTAACCCATGGTACCACCAACTTTGCACGGACCCGAGTGCTGAGCAGTACAAAGTGCTGGCCTCCGGCGCAAAGTTGCTTTTTAGTTGTGGCAATTGCTACAGCCGCCAGCAAGGCCGCGCGGCCTTTCGGTAAAGAGACGAATGTCTTGGTGTCTGACTGCTAAATATAGGCCATCAGTTCTCCATACTCTCAGATCTTTACCGCAAGTTGTATCTGCTCATGACGACGCTTCCGTTCTCCAACAACTCAGATTTGATCGCTCACTTGTGGTACCAATCATTGTTATTTTCTTTTTCTCAAGTGAGCTTTCTTATTCTGTACCTGCGATTTCTCTTCCTATACTTTGCCTTCTTCACGTAACTGCCACAGCTAGGGCTGATAGGGCAGGAAACGTGGGCTTTACATAATTGGTCACGGTGGGATGCGTGTATGAGGAGCGCGTCCAGACAGAACCAGTGAAATGAATGAACATCACATCGTCCTCGCACCCATCGTTAACAGGGATTACTTTTGTGAGATTATAACGCGAACCCCTAGTAATACTTCCATGCACTATTTGGAGGGATGATTTTGCCTGTAACGTTATTGACCTCCTGCCTACATCCCAGTCGTCGCGATTATCATCCCAGTTCTGTAGAAGAGATACACCAGTCCCGACTATTTCGCTCAGCCTGAGGAAGTTTTGTGTCCAAAGAGAAACGTTGCCCATAATCTATACCAACCGGTTGTTTTCCAATCTATCTGAAAGCATGACTTCTCGACCGATGCTACGTATTTTCCGAGATGTTGAGCTCACCCATTACCATTGGCCATCTATTTGAAAACGTTTACTCTGATAATTTTAACATATAATATCTGCTTTTGATAATATAAATTGCTTCAAATTCTCTCATCCTGCTACATATAGCTCAAATTGCTTGACCTAACGTAATACACCTAAGGACAGCATAATTAGTATTTCCTTATCGGATCATTAATGCTACTCATTTATTCAGACCAACTATGTTCACCAGCTTAACAGGAGCACTGAAGGAAATTGCGTTCCATCACCTTTTTTCTCTAATTATTGCATGTCATCTAGGTCAAGGATATATGTCGCTAGTTGTAACAGCATTATCAAAATTAGAATGGCTAAACAGATGGTAGTTTTGAATGCATGTAACGTTGCTGGTATTTATTTTCTTTCAAATTTGAATGACTGTTGCGATCTGCACTGTATTCTATGCTAACTGACCCGGTGTCTCCGGATGAGTGACTGCTACAAATTAGCATAAAATTCATGGTGGTGGTAATCTGGCCCATTTTTCATTTTATTGTTCTAAATTTAAGAAGGGTCACACTTCGATGTTTGTTGCTAGAGACATTGTAGTGAACTTTTGTTCAATACAGCTAGGACTTAATCCCCTAGTTTAGCTTACAGATCATTGCAAGCGTAGTCTTTTCCACAAAAAGTACTAAGCTACCCTTCGGGTGACAGACTACTGAAGAAGCTGTAGAGAATATGTGAGCGCAGCTCTCCTGGAGTTGATAACTCTCATACAAAGGCACTTGGAACAGCAGGAGAGGGTTTAGCTAACCTTCGGTTGGCTTTTGCCAAACCAGTTTTGGAGTAATAAATCTGCCCGACATGTGGAATAAATAAATGTACAGCAATTCACAAAGCAGGCATTGGTTCCGATCCATCCATAAATATTTCTTATTCGTGATGGCATACATGGCTCAAGAAACTGGCATTATAGCAATACGCCAAGATGGGACGAAGGTTCCGGAGGAATAGGAAACAATTGTCAAAATAAATATCCAGAAACTTGGGGCGGACCGTTGTCTTTGTAATGGTAAGGATATAATGCTTGTGGTCAAATAAATTTAGAATAAGCCCATTGCATATGCCCATCGTAAACACTCAGATAGTGTCGAATTGTTGAAATACAGATCACGGATATTTCAAATTTCGTCAGTCATAAAGCGGAACTGAACATCGCGAACACGGGGTATATTAAACCACCATTGTTAATACTACTCGGCCGGTGAACGATCCTGCGTGATTCTGGAAATTGAGCTTGGATATTTTTTGATAAATCGGAAGCACATACGCCCACCCAGTATTTATCCAAGTTAATCTGGTATTTACGCTGCAAATGATCGAACTCGCAGATTGCTACATTCAAAATACACACTAAGGCATACATAAGAACCAGGACGTCTGACTTGCTAAATGACCTCGGATTATCACTCGTGGTTTCTAGATAAGTTGGGCACCTTTTCTCCCCAAGAATTTGACCACCTGTTGCGATATAAGTTAAAGTCGTTTACTGCGGGCGTCGTGAGTAATTTCGTAGGATGGCAGTACGTGGCAGATTGTTTCCTTTTGCTCATTAATTAAAGGGAATTCTGAGGAAGGCGACTAGCTTTGCGAGCCTTAGTTGATAGGAGACCACCCGCGTAGTCGAAATTCTGGGATGAAATTTCGTGGGAAATACCCCTGCCGGTTCCATTAACTACTGTTGGGCATTTTAAGTTGTGTACGCTACACGTAATGTAAACCCATCCGTTGAGATCAGGCGAGCTTCTTTCCAAGCTGCCTCTGCTGGGGTTTAATCCAAGACGACATAATTGCCGAGGTACACAGGTGAGTTTACAAGTCGCTGGATAGTAGCGGCCGCCAGGTCCAGAATCTCTAAACAAGTAATGTGATCGATATTTACAAGACCCCCTTTGAAACTCGTTTTCTGCTTCAGCGGTCTGTTATTATTTAATCATTAATTGCCAAGCTCAAAATCCCCAATAGAGGCGTGCCTTTACGCTATCGATTTATCCCTGGTAAGCGTAATCATTTGCAGTCTATCCATGTGTTCCAGGGTTTTCCGATGTACCAAGGAGCTGCAGAGATATGAATATGGCGACGGATTAAAAACGTCCCTAAAGTATCCAATCGTTGATACTGTACCAGCGGCGTATTTCTACCTCCTCCAGTGGTCTACAAATTTCGATCAAAAAGGAAGGATACAACTTTCCTTCCCAGTTAAATGGAGGACTAAGCAAGGTAAAAGGTTGGTCAGGTTGCATCGAGTAAATTAAAAGCTTCCACCATTAAAGTAAAAGTGTCTAGAACAGTCAATTTTTTGTTTACATCCACCACACTATTAGCAGCAACATATTTGAGTTGATTAGTAATGAGATTTAGTGGACAAAAGCCTGCGTGAAGACGACGTACATGGTTATCCAAGATCGTTCCCTTAACTGCAAAATGAAGTCTTCGGTATATGCCAAGAAGTAGACAGGACCTGCTGGGGATAACCAAGAAGTTTCTGTTATTAAATTAAGCGCCTTAACCTATATCACGATAATTTCACGGTGAAAGAGATCCGTCCTGTCGTTCGGGATGAGGAATAATTCGCTTAAACATTGAGGTAGCAAATAGATAATATGACCACAAGCATTCTAGGAGCAATTTATATGTTCCAAATGCAGTAGCCACTCTTAGTAATGCGTGATGAGAAACTGAGTCAAATAACGTCGACGTATCCACCGCTGAAAAAGATTGAGGTGACAAGAGAATGTCAATGGCGGGCAGCGTGTAAACTAGCGTAAACTTCCAAACTCCTTCGTTACGCCAAAAGTTGAATTGGAACCGATCGGATGTAAATGAAGTAACCCAACGATCAAAAAGCATACGGTACCGTGGGGATGTGAACACCTGCGCGACGGACTTGAAGCGAAAGTGTTCCGGCGAGGACAGTTTGGGATCTGGGGTACAAACGCAATCTGGCAGCGATCATATGTGAAAGAAAATAAGAGAAAGAGGGCAAACAATTTAGGAAAGCAGTAACGAAGTGTGCGAAGTGTGTTCAGGGGAACTTTAACCTACTACTGGTGGCTGAGAATACAAGCGTGTCAAATACCCGTAAAATTTGGAATTATATGGTCTTGTTCGCCAGTGACCATCGATAAGCCTTATAGCAGCTTTGTTACGTCCTGTGTGGTAAGGCCGCTGTATAGGCTCATTTAGCATTCGCGGACGTTGCCGAGTATTCCTTGAGTTTTACAGCTGTTTTTGATGCGTTGATGGTTTCTATTTATGCTGGAAGAGCATGTCGCATATGATGATTAACTGTACACCAAATGAGCCTCCCTTATCTTTCAATATTAAGGTCAACAATAAATATCGGACAGAGGAATGCTGTGTTCTTTCTGCAGGTTCACACACAGCTATCAAGCGATGGGCTTCCAACATCAAGGATCGAAATGCAGTCATTACAGTTCGATGAAATACGTGGCTCTTCACCCCAGTGTGTAGAGTTTTCATTCTATTGCCAACATGTTTCTCCAAGACCGGAGACAATTTTGGGCAAATTGCTTACTTTGTTTCTTCTACATTAGGCGAGGAGAAAAGAGCACGTAGCGGAGCGTCCCAAAGATATTACTGAGCAGAAGCGAGGTGCTGCTGCTTTATTGGTCTGTTGGGCAAAGACTTTTGGTCCACTTGATAGCTCCGCATGTTGCCCTGATAGAAATACCAGCGTAAATGATTTAGGCGCTTCGTTAAACTGTTAAGGGTCCTAATTGTGAATAATGTCTGCAGCTGCTGAAGTAATTCTAGTTGTGTTGCACAATTCCGGGACAGTTCTGCATCTCGCTAGGTAAGTTCGTTTTCCTCGTGCGGCATCCACCTGAGAGAACGAGAAGGTAGACACATCAAAAAATCGACGTTATACTGTGAAGTGTGCCTATGTCTGAGATAATGAAAGAGACCGTTGTTTGAAAGAAATATAAGACCACGTACTTTGGAGCAACTTTTTAACCTCGCACTTTAGGGACTGTATTAATTAACGCTGTCGGGTTTCGGCTTTGAGCCGCCTAATGCCGCTGTAGGCCACTTCCGGTATGAAAAGTCTGGGATATAAATTACAGTGAAATGCTGTGGACAAGGGAAATTTGATTTAGAGTGAACAGTGATGGGCGTATCGGGGATTAAGAAACAGTTATAAATGTGCATTGCATCGAGGGATTTGAAGGTACAAGTGGATAAAACAAATCTAGATTGGTTTGATTGACTGGATGACCCTACAGATGATGAATTAATACTTCTCCGCAGGCTGAATTCAGGGTCAGTTGAGGCTGCTCCACTCAAAACACTCAGGTAAACACCAGCTGGTCCGCCGATCGGAACAGGGTTCGTAGGGGAACAGGCACATGCCTGCTCAGCAGGCAGTTCATAGGCCCCCATCCACGGAGTATTGGATAACAAGTGGGTGAGGAGATGTACATTCTTGTGGATATGTGTATCTCGTGAATTCGGCAGGGTTTCTAAATGCTATGTCGTACATAGCTACTGGTAGTAGATGTCGTGCCTTTCGGGGCCAACCCTGTCCTCTGCAGCCTTCGTAACTTGCATTGCAGTGGAGGATAAATCGCGCTATATCGCAGTTAGCTTGTAAATCATGACGGTCCGAAACTGTCCCCCGTGGCCCATTGGCATATGCTGCTGATTGGCGGTTCAAGCTGTTGGTGGTCATGGGTTCGAATCCTAATGGATCTGATGGATGCGCACTACTGACGATGCCTAATAGGCTGTAACTGCAGTCTAGTACTTTACCGGGCAGGTGGACGACTATCTGATTTTGAAACTGGCTGCGATGAACCTCCCTTCATTCGTATAAGTTGGGGTTTTCTGAGGGGTCAAAACGAAGAAACGACTCAAACTCATCATGGTGGGACTCCTCCATGTGAATTACTAAAGGAGGCGCATCTATGGAAGGGTGAACGAAAGTTGTGGGGCGGTGGCTCCTTTAACTCAATGTTCGTTGTGTATAGGGTACTTGAGGTAGGGCGATGGGGGAGATGTGAGGCCGGCGTCGGAGAAACTTCGGGGAACGGCGCAGATGGAAGGTCAATGGTGGATGGATATTTCTCTTCGGTTGTCGGCGATGGGATTGAGACACCTGGTGGGGCATAATTGGTGGGACGAGAGCTCAATGTACGCTGCAAACCTTAGCTATTGTAGTAGCTTTTTAATGGCTGCTGTCGTCTGAGTGGCATGCTGAGAATAAAGCTTGGGAATAGGTTGCTTCATGGAAGTAACGGTGGAACACAAGTCCGTCGCATATCGTAGAGCTTGGCGAACTTCTACTTTTGCTCGACAAATAAAACTATTTGAAGCCGGAGGTGCCTTAATTGTGTAGTACTCAGTGGGGTATCTATGAAGCTAGTAAGTTGTTAGAGTTCGGGTTGATGCAAACTGATGATCACGATTTGACACGTTATTTTCTCACCGAGGATACGCCGCTCATTAAGATTTCGCGGGATATATACCGCTTGGCGAGAAGACCGTCTGCGGTGGAAAAAGTTTTGCAACCAATGTCACAGGTGTGAGGCCTTCGGTGGAAAACACTGTTATAATTGACACGGACGAGGTAGACACGATTTGGTTTGTTTACAGATTGAAGTGATGCGATCCATGTAACAGAGATGTATGAAAGTGGGTATATGGTGGTGGTTGAGCAAGAGTGGCCTTTTCCATAGAGTTCGGGTCACTTAATAAAATACAGAACATATTCGGACAGGACATGAAGTATAACGTTGTAGAGAAAAGGCAATGAGAACAAAGAGAGGGGTAAAAGCCAAATCGAAAATGTATAGTCAATAATGTCGAATGCGCTTACAAAAAACCAGGTAAATAAAGCGGACAGTGAGGATCCCTCCTAACAGTGTAAATTTACTTAAGAGCATACCAAAAATACGCATGTTTTCAAAGAAGAAAAGGTGGAGATACTTAAGACAACTGTTACACCATCTAGGATGTGGAATATAGTACAACAAACCTTCGTCAATCCCTGACTTGGCCGCTAATAGCTGGCTATTAAGCCCTGTCATAATTCGGTTAATTGTCGTTCCGTACACTTCTGCCACAGGAACAACAACTTTTCATCTAATATCCCCATTGGCTAGCTAGTATCGTTGGATACGACTAGTATATTGATAAGCCAACCGGTCGGTCCAAAGGTTGTTGGTACCCTCTATCTGAGCATTAACGTCACGGAGGCTCATCTGGAAGAAATTGCAGATGAGCCTTCAGAGAAAACTTTCTAGCGGCTGCTAAACAAACATTATCTGAGAATGCTGGAAGCATGCGGCTGTCACTGCAATTGCGACGAACACTCGAGGAAGGTCACACCGCAAGGATACACATCAAACCCTGTATGATATGGAATTGACGGATCTGAAAAGGTAACTCCCTCCTGCTCTCTACAACTCAATGAACCCAATGAACAATCTAGAACAATGGAATTAGGGATGTCATTAAGTAAAAATCTATATATTCCTAACAGAAAAGACATCAACTAAATACGGATAAAACCGTAAAGGCTTTAACATAAAAGAAACACAAATAAATAGCGATGTAGACAAAAAATAAAAAACGCCAGGAGATACTCCCTGTGGGGAATTCATAGCTTAGGAGGCCCATCAGGAGTAAAATACACAAAATTGATTTGTGGCAAGATCTCACTGCGTAACGCTAAATTATAGATCAATCGAAAGAACATGAATACTACCGAAGTGGAGTGAAAATTAAAGGATTTAAGTGGCCTGACCTCTACGGAAACGCCCTTTAGACCTACTTACGATAAATGTTCATTGTTCCACAACTATATCAGTTTCACAGAAATCGTAGAAATTACTTCCAATGTTTTCCAAATTGGTATAGAGCAATGAAATAGAAATGGAATGCAGTATACTAAACAACGATCCGTATCGATTACACATAGAATATAACAACTGTCAAATCCGCTCACGCCGTACGCCAACTCATATTCACATGTGTAGAAAAGGAACGTATACCAATTGATATAGCAGGTATCCTTTGCGATCCAGCCCGCTGCCGTCTCATAATCCGACTTCCTGTACTTTCAAATTTCATGAAGACAATTGTTACTGATAAACTAACGACCTACTCGTCAGGGCTTAACTCCCTTGCAATGAAACAGGATGACTTCCGGCGAAATTGGTGGTGTGCTACAAATAAACTACTAGCATGAGCTTGATGGACTAAAGTAGTAGATCCTGGCACTGGAGTTGCTTTGTTTACACTAGAGTTTACAACGACCTACGGCCAGTCAGACCATGACCTTTTGCACTGAATAACATAAAACTTTGGCATAAGTGCTCCACTACAAATTTGGATCAGAAGCTTATTCCTACTCCGGTCCTTGGAAGTAAGATGCGCCAAACAATTTCATATCCCATCCACTTGAATGCAGGGATAGATACAGCTGAACTGATATAGCCGGCGGGCATTTTCCCAAATGTGCCCCATGTATGCAAGGGACAATTTTTACATCATCCATTTTCAGGGGCTCTACTGCATGCAGCCAATTTGTTCACTCTTCGCTTTAAATAGTCATATAGAAGAAAATACAAGGGTCAAACCTGGTGAGCCGACATGCCACTCCATGTGTCCACCGCGTCAGATACAGCAGTTAGCAAATTTCTCGCTGAGGTACGCACACACATTTTTATCAGCATGTGCAGGTGCACCATACTGCTGCCACCAAAATGGTTTCGCATACACTTTGACTTCCATCTGTGGAATCGCAAATGTCTGCAGCTTTTTAAGTAAGGTGATGCTAAGAAAAGTACGGTATTACTAATATACAGCAACAAAATACCTAATCACATTCACGGAAAAGAAATATGGTCCCAGGTTTTTTGGCCTGTTATTCCAGTTAAAAATTTAGGTTGGTACTGTGATGCATACGTGATGCGGTGTATCATCCTGCGCTACTGGTAGCAAAACAATACTGTTTCACAGTTCCGTGCAGACGAAACAGTGTCTCAGCCGTAAACAGAACAGTATAAATATCCCTGTGATCCAGATACCAGCGACAACGTTCATGCCGCTTCTCTGGATTGCAATGAAACAAAACTTGCACATGAAGTGCACCGCATGTGCGAAATTTTCTTTCTATTAATATCCGGTGTGCCGGTTATCGGGTCGTGACACAATGCTGTGCCATCCGAATAATGCTATGCTCTGTATTTTCCGATAATTCACTGATTACAGCGCTAGCAGGAAAGATGTTCGTGGTGACTCATGGAGGCCGGTTTTCTTCAGGTTGCATACACACCCAGTTTGCTCAAATTTATTGATGATTTTAAGCGCCTACCGTGTGGTGATAGGACGCATTCTTGCGTTCATGGCGTTATATCTGCCTTCATGTCGTTGTATCTACGAGCAGTGGCTGCCGCGTTTAAACCACATTCCACATACTGACGGATAATCAGCACTCGTTGATCAATAGGCATGGTTTCTAATCCCTACTACAGATAAGTAATCGACGGCAGTGTCTCTTCGTGCTTCATTAACTGAAACAAGTGATTCAAAGACAAAATGTTACTATCGTCCTCACGCAATTTACAGTACACTTTTCGCCGAAGTGCTCTCACATTTGTACTTCGGTTATACGTTGCCTAAGCCGACTTTGCTCTGCAGTTTTAGTGGTTAACCACCGCTTGTTGTCGCATATCTTTTTCGCTTCCCCCACCGAGATAGAACGATTGCCTTTGATGGTTCCAGTGCCTGCGTTTGCTCATGTCCTTCCCAACTTAGAGCGAAGTTCGCCGACAGCCCACGGTCGCTGGACAGCGAAATGTGGCTGTATGTCTTCGTGACGTTTGACGACAAGAAACCCTAACGTGGCTGCTGCCCTGTCCCTCGATAATCTTTAACCCTTGCATTCAGGTGTTTACTGAAATAAACCATCGGTCTGCCTGCCTTGCCATTTTCACACACCTACGTTCAGAGAGAGATTGGTGGGTCAGCAAGCACACACCACGCGCATTACATCAGGTTGCGCACTTCGCTAAATATTGGATGGCCATTAAATGTCGGCGATACCTATCGCAAATGACCGGCGTCCACCATAAGCGCAGCACTATGTCCATTAAACACCCCATCCAGTATGCTTTGCGCTCAAAGGAAATAGTTCTACAGACATACTTTACGATTATGGATCATTATCAAAGAAGAGACTTCTTGCATCCTAGCTGCCGCAACGCCGGTTAACTATAATTTGTAAGGAATCAATTGTTTGCTGTTGGAGCGGTACCCCCGTTTACTTCCACTCTTCAGCAAACTGCTACGACCGTTTTATGGGACCTTGTTTTGATCTGTTAGGATTTGACAGATCTTACCTACACGTGCTTCTTTTTGATTGAGCTCAGTGACTAGTTAAACGAAGGTGCCACTACCTTAAAAAGACAGGGTAGTACATTTGTTTGGAATGCGTCTGAATTTCTCTTGCTTACACAGTTATCGATGGTGGAGTGCATTTTTTGGATATTCTGAACGATGTAACAAGCTTAAGCTTGATCCACTCCGTCCACGCCGCCTGAAGTAACATCAGTTTAATTTATCCACAGCTTACGCAAAAATGTAATGTTTCTAAACTCAACATGAAAATATTTGTATCAGCAGTCTACAACACACGAAATAAACTGAACTCAGTGAAGACTTGCGTATCCAGGAGTAGAGGGTCTGCCAAAATTTTACTGAACAAGAATACCAGAGCATAGCAAAAGCTTCATTCTAGCATATGTGCCGGCACTAACCGAGGCGCTTTTACTAACCTTCGCCACTATGGCGCCGGCGCGACATCACTCACCCTGAAGGGTAAAGTGTACAATGCAGCGGTACGTTCGACCTTAACTGTACGGTTGTGAAACCTGGCCCCTTAGATCAGCGGACATATAGAGGCTAGTTACGTTCGACCACCGACGCCTTCGCAATTTAGCTCACATCTGGTGGGAACACAGTGTGAGCAACGAGCGTGTTCGACGCCTTGTTTACGGCACAGGAAAAGGAAATGAACCGCTCAGCACCGTTATTTCATGCAGCAAGCACCGATGGCTCGGCCACGTGTTACGCATGCCAGCCCACCGACTCCTGCGACGTGCGTTGTTTGCGCGCCGGGGGTGTGGATGGAAGAAGAGGAGAGGTGGCCAAGCGAGGGCTTGGTCGAGGGGAATGAAGCCCCTCACTAGGAAGCTGGCCTCGGTTGGAGTGTCTCGGCTCCCTGGTGGGGGTCCGAAAAACGATGAACACGTTTGGCTAGATACGCTTGTTGATATACCTAGGAGCCTACCTCCTTGGCGTTCGTGCTGTGAGTTTCTTTGTCCCTCCCATCTCTCTTAGCCTCCCCCTCCAACCACGATCTCATTATTTAGCATTTTATAATTTTGCGCAGTAAATTATTTATTTTTCTGCTGCATAGTAGCCGGCCGATCGTTTACCGGAACGATGCCTCTCCGTTACCGGTAGCTCAGCTGGCTTGCATCTGCTGCATTTTCTTCCCATTTTTTCTTTTATGTATTGCGACACAGTAGCTGAGGTTTTTCCAACCTCTAGCTAACGTGTATTGTGTGTGTGATGTGCCGGCACTCCGAAATACAAATATCTCAAAGGCATCAACAATTTCTTGTATGTAAGTATCGTGGTGTACGAGCTGGGACAATGTTCGCTATGACGGAGTACATGTATCACCATTGCACTATCTCTAGTGGTTCCGCTGTTTTAGATGTCATAGAACAGTTAAACTCCAGCTAACATATTACAATTCAGTCAGCCAATTATGATGTCCTAGCTGTACTTCCAAAAGTCATTATCAGTTCTAATCTTCAATTTCCTGATCCATCTGTGATTAAGGTTCCATAAACGTTCCACTGCACCGTCCAGAATAAAAGGTTCATTTATTTGTTTATCTGCTCTCTCCCGCTGGTAAATTCAAAGCTCCAGTTGACAGCGCAGCCGTACCGCTGAACCATCTCATATGTCTCACAGTCCGCGTCTAAACACGAGTGTCTGTTAAAGACATCAGTGATGGCCACCTGGCTGTAAATTTCCACCTTATCCACCTCCTCTTTATGTTCACTATGATGTGGCAAGACTTTAGCCCGTTTCCAGTTGTCGTCATATCAAAAGGACTTACAGTGCACTTAAAAAGTTTTACACGTTTACCGGGGTAAGTCCACCGGAGTGAACTTACTTTTGTTGATAAGTTTTCCATATTTTTCACGGTGCACCGTGATCATCATACAGGACCTGTTAAGCCTTAGTCTTTTACCCGCATTAAGCCATCGATCTTTTGCTTTATAGCCTTTGCATACTGTTGCAAAAACAGTCCCTGACTCATCATTAGACGCTGCGCCACGGAACGGGACACAATATTTCCAATGTATTGTTCTCACTTGAGGCGATGAACAGAGACGTAATTTTGCATTTAGTTTGCCCGACAATATTTATCTGAAATATCGATCAATGAATGATCGGAGAGTCAAGATATTAGAAGACCCGGTGAACGAGTTATTAATGCATTTCTCAGACGCAAGGCATAAACTACAGTTGTTATCATATGTCTTTTGGAGTATATGATATAGAATCAATATAAAACCGTGGGCTTATCCAACTGTTTAATCCATGAACTTTAAAGTGTGCATCGATGTCTCTTTAAGGCCTGCTGCTTCTTGAAATGACGATTTTGGTGAAATGAAAAAGTGGACTCTGGAAAACCCAGCGCTGCGTCAGATTATTTATTGTTAAATCATGCAAAATCGCTAAGACGTTTCTTGAGCAAATTCCGGCAGTGTTGTTTGATGTAATGAGCCTAGACCCTAAGGTATTCACTGAATGGCACTATACTGGCGAATGAGCTACACCAAAGTCAGTGGGCATGCAGGAAACCGGTAATCACGGCATATTATTGGGAGCAATTGGTTCACCTATTATAATGTAACCATTGGGATCTTCAAAAACAGCAACCGCCACGCTGTCTGTACATTAGTCCTACTGTATTGGAACAGTAAACAATGATAGTTTAAATATCTGTACTAATTGTTTACACGTCCAGTGAAGGCCCCTGGTGCATCTACCAGAAACGTTAAAAAACGAGTTAATATATTTAAAAATACTAGTTAGAATGATTATTTAAGGTGCTTTGCAGCGGTAAATCTACGCTTCCACTAGGTTTACGGCAACAGCAATTTAAGGATAACCACAACGTATTTTTCGTTCTTGAAAAGAAGCAGTAATGATATGAGGCGAAATGAAGTGCTCAGTGAAAACCCCAGCAGTCTTTAAATAAGAATTGTGCTTGCGCGGAAACGAACAATTAGTGTAGTTTGTTATAGGAAAGCATGCGACATAACAGAAGTTTTTGCAACATTTCAGTCGGCTGTGCTGTTCTGCACGTTTCAAGCACCAATCGCCTAGATTGGTGGTAAGGTTAAATCGGGTACAGAGTGACACACGTGACTTGGATTGTGTAGTACGTAGTTGTTTGTTGGTAAGCCCCGTACTCGATGTGTCACAGTTGCTGTTGTCATGGAAGACTACCCATTCTAATGACCTACCTAATATTTCAAATTTAGGGTTATTTAGTACAGTATGATAGTGTATGTACTGTGGCTACCAAGCTTGACCTCCATATTCGACATGAGAATGATCATAACCGCTAAAAATTTGACGGTACACAGAGATGTTTATGTGTCCGAAAGCCTGGCTCAACAGCCAGAAATTATAGTTTTACACTTGAATACCTTTTCCAGTTAATTTGAACATCTCACATTTTAATGAACCAGTAGGTTAAAGTCACTTTCGACAGTAAATCTATCTAGTGCACGCCTTACGAGCTTGTAGGAATACGTGCTCTGGTGTCTCAAGGGTAGTAACTTGCATTTCTTCATATCGAACTGCAGTATATTTGTTTTTGCCTACTTGTGTAGGTGATTTGGACCAAAATTGGGCAAAAGCTGTTCGGTCTTTGTTAGATCATGCACCGTATCCTGATATCATTTGCCTACTCGGTAATGTGTACCAGTTCATGGAGAAATATCAACAATAATCATGATCCTTATACCGATTGTTAAAGCGTATTAAGATCGACTTGCATGGGGTCGGATGAAACGCCATGAAACTGGTCAATAATTGCTATTAGAGGAAGCGTTGTGTGATCTAACTCAAGTAAGTTTCATCGACGATGATACTGTGTCGAATCAATTATGTGAACGTATATTTTCGAAAATCCCAACCACATCAAACCAACACCCACTCCAGCGTATTTCGAATATGTCCAGCTTCCCGTTATAACTATTAAAGGTATGTTGTATGAGTGCTATTAGCAAAAGCCGTGCTGCTCGGGTGCACTGAATTTGCCGTTTTTCGTACAGACTGCCAAATTTCGGCAATTATAAATCCAAAGAACTATGAAAGCAGCGGAAGTAAACATACTACGGCAAGTTTGAAACTTTAGTACAACCTCTTTCCTGTGTATTAGAACGAATATTCCTAGTTTCACGTAGCAACAACCAGGTTCTGTTCTAACTACTATTAAAATGACTGAAGCAAAATACCGTTAGTTTCCCTGCTGAGGTTGCCAATGTTTTTCAATAATTAATATAACTTCTGGAGACAACAGACCCAATGCAGCTTAACAGGCAAAACTGACGTAGGCGAATCTTGTCGGCGGGAAAAAATGTTTATAACGATTGATGGTAAAGTCCTCTAAATTTATTGACATCTTGCGTTTTCAGCATATACGGCATCTAAGTGCTTTATTAGAAGTTAGGAAATCAATGTCTTATTTTTGTGTTTATTTGGCAGTTTGTGTTTTATACGAAGGTTGCTTTTGATGTACGACCTTATAATCTCAAAGTAGTTAAGCAATCCATTTTTGCTGGAGTTTCGCCAAGTTTGCACACAAGTGAGCATTAAAAACTCCGTTGGTCCCATTCGTTTAGTCACTCCCAACACAACGTTTGATATTGCTAGTTGTAAAAGGTAGTTCAGTCGAAGATGGTGCAACGGGCTTTGAGCCATTAAAATATCTTCCAGGCAACTCTTTAGCACTTTCCTACACTTCTCCAGGGGAACAACGTCCGTACTAGTAGGCTTAACTTCATTCCTGGTGGCGTCAGAAGAAATTCATGAAATTGTTTTGGCTTGTGATTTGCAGCCTCCCTTGTGAACTGTACCATAATTATCTAGTGCGCCAGCTAAGCGTTATATTTTCCTTGACTATTGAGTAGTAGTATTTTCCGACTAGCTTATGTTATGATATACACGTTGATCTGGTTATTTTGTCAGTCACGTTGCTGTGATTTACACACATCACGCTGACTTGATGCATATCGCAGTGCATTTTCACATAATTGTACGATATATTTGGAAGCGGTAGCATATGTTCTTGTATCGTGTGGCACATTACCACTGACCCAAGAACTGTAACTCTCTAATCATCAAATTATTAAGGCAATCCACATATGTTAATAATGTTCATATGTCCTACCTGCGTCATCCATCACTGCCCGGACTATCCCAGTGTAATCGATTTATGTGATTTTAGGTCATATAAAACTAAATTATATCTGGAACTCGGCTTCTCTGGCAGAAAATATCCACTAAATCCAACCCGTTTTATCATGCTGTGAAAACACTGTTCGTTTATTTTGATAAACTTTGGGAGAATGCACATAACTTAAGGCTGTGTATCACATGTCAAAAGAAGAAAACGCAGACAGTTGATAAAGAAATGACAAATGGAGTTAAACGATTTTTGCTAGGTCTATATCTTCCCCACTACAAGACATGGCATTGGAAACAAGCTAAAAGCTATTTTTTAGTAAGGCAGGAACAAGCTGCTTAAGCAACTTTAGCACATCGAGAACGTAAACCGTGATATCCTAAATGTTAACTGAGTAAAATATGTTGAATTTCAGTACACCGGAGTATGTTGCAACTGATGAATATTTTGTTAATCTAAAGCTGAAAACCATTTTCAACCTAATCAAACATTTTATTATATTATAAGTTTGGAAGGACGCCAAACGACGCGTAACCGATAAACAATGTCACTTCAGTCATTTACCGAGATTTTGTCTATTTGTATTGCGGCACCACCAGAATGCTGCATTTTCTCTTTAACTATATTCCTCAATTTTAGTCAGTGCTATTAAAAATTATGAGGTACTGCCTCGCACAAAATAAAGTACTTAAGACAACCTATATTATCATTATATACCAGGTTATTATTCTAGCGAAAACATCAATCGATCATTCAATATCTTTAGATTTGAATGTCGTTAACGCTGTGATTTATAAAATGATACAAACAAGTATTTTGTGTCTTATCAGAAATATTTTACACTTAAAAGATTAAGCCGCAAAATCATTGTTGGGAGCAAACGTTCAACATCTACATAAACAGTGGAGAGTACAGCCTTAAAATGAAATGAATTGTTATTTTAAATCTACATTGTTTTGGCGTCTTGATATATTTAACTGACATGTGGTAAAATGTATTAGTGACATGGAAAATTCAAATAATAAAAGTTTAGTTTTGCAAGTGCAAGGTACTTCATCGTTTTTATCCATTTTTCTAAGATGTTTGGAACGTACTGCCAAAACCTAAATGATAAATGATCTTTAAGTAATTTGCTCCTTGTGCATAATACAAGCGTGATGCAGCTCACGTGCGGAAAACTTTTAATCGTGAGACTCACGTACCAATAAATGTACAAATAAAATAAAAAATAATATTTGTGGTCTGTAAGTTACACATGGCACACCAAAGTAAATATGACAAATTAGGTAAAAGCAAAGGTGCGATGATTAAAATTTGATCAAAGTTTCGTCTGGTGAGAGTAAATGAATAGTTAAAATGTTCCAAGACATGTAGAAATAAAGAAACAGTGGACATCACGATCTGTTTCCGTGTTTAAATAGAAAATTATTTGTTATATGTGAATATGTCGATATAGATATTTATCTTACGTTACTGTTGTTTTGGTGACTCAGAATGTGTTTCGGCCACTTTCTTACGCTGTTATTCACATTTACATTTTGTCCAATTAACGTTTACCCTTATCATACTATGGAGTTGACTCTTCTTAGACCGAGATATTTTCTGTTCAAATGCAGTTGAGGGAAGCTTGTTCCGCATTAAGGTGAAGATCGGAATAGCTGAATATTGACACTCCAGAGTTATTACAAGGCTCCCCATGTTGCAGCTAACAGATATCTAAAAAAAACTCGGAGAGACAAACAACGGACAACAGGCATCCGAACCGACAGCCGGATTTAAATGCAATGGAAACGCAAATGAAAAATGAATGACATTTAACAAAGTATTAATTAGTAAACGACTGTGCACCGTAAATTTATTGCTATATATATGTTAGCTTTACAAATTGTTACTGAGAGATAAGGTACGGGAATATGCAAAGAGGTGCAAGGTGATGCTTGACGCTTCTTTACTTAGAGTTATAAAAACATTACATGAAGCAAATCATACGTAAATTTGGTACATTTGTGGCTTAGGCGTTGCGTCCCCCATGACGAGTAAGTGGTCCTAAATAGCTAGTAGATAGCTACTTCAGTCACAAAAATGGAAATTCCGAGGTGGGGCTAGAGGTTTTATTCATAATAACGCTTTGGGCTAGCTTTCATTCATTCCTAGGCTATATAAATTGCTTGTATACGACCAATAGTATGGTCGTTTTGATACCAGCGACTATTGTTGTTAAACGATGTTATTTGTAGTTTGGTCTGGATAGTTTAGATATGGTCGTGGTTCTGAAATCTGCTCCTATGCACTACTAAATGTAACAGTGCATCACTTTCCTTTATTCGGGCCGATAAGCTACAAGCTGTTTGGATTACACTTCTTCAACGATACTGAGTGCTTTACACATACCCATGAATTTAACTACCAAATAGATGGGTTCTTTTACCAAAACACTATATTTGTCTTCCCACTTCGTGGAAACAGTTTGCAAGTTCAACTGTTTAAAACTTGCCACTTAAATATTCCTCGGTACCTCAAGACTGGCTTTAAATATTGTGATTTTACGCATCCTGAGCTAGCAAAACCAGCCAACACATTATGCCCATGATAAAACTTATCGCTGGACCACCAGTTACTCAAGAGAGCCTTTTGCTGGTTTTATTACCAGCAAACATGTGGACGCATATACGCTCCTAACTCAAATCATCCTTTCCGGTCACAAAATGTTAATCTACCATAAACACAAAATATAACATCAACTCACACAATAGGTATTTTCATAATTTCTCGCACTACGTCTTCAGAAATTCTACGCTCCCTTACTGGTCACTTACTGTCAATTATTAGTATGATACGCAGTTGCTTGCTTGAGATACGTGTACGCATTTCACATCAAACATTTTATTTCTTTTATACATTTATTGAATTTTGTTCCGCTTACGCAGTTTTAGTGTAAAATGTTACAGATGTACTTGTACGCGTAAAAGAAGCTGATATTTAAATAACATGATTTTTACTTGTTAATGCGAATGATCAATTTAAATCAACTGCTCCTTTCTATTTCGCTCTTTATTCGTCAACCAGCTAAAAGTTGAATATATAATAAGCGCACAGTTTAGCAAACGGTCTGTAGTCTGGCATAAAAGAAATTACCTAGGGAAAGCAGATGATAGACCGAATTAGAAATAAGGAATATAACTTATATATTTAACGCAGTTCCTTGTTTCATTTAGTTTGTGGTAAATGGCCACTGCGACATGTTATGCACTATTAAAGAATATAATGAAAGCACTACGTTATGGCAAAATGAAGGCTGCCTGCCAATGTAGTCACTCAGTGACTAAGCGTCACGTTGTTTCAAAGATTTAATAAATATCTTCGCCGAAATATCGTTTCAAAGTAAGGAAGTTAAGGTACAGTTTACTGCTAGGAAAACGGCTAAAATTATAGTGGTGAGCACTTATAGAACATAGAAACATCCAAGTTCTAACTATTAAACCACCTCAGACTGACACATTAGGCAGTGGTTGAAATTATGCATTTGCTCTCTACCTGGATATTTACCCTCCAGGTACCATGTCACAAAGTAAATTTTAGAAATGCTTCCGCTCCGAAATTTAGAACAACTGTTGTACCTCTTGTAGCAATATAGTACTCTCTCGTGCACCTAAAATACCAGTAGGTTTGTCATTAAATAAAATGTAATTGTGTGTACAGTAAAACAGGTGGTGGTTAATTACACGAAGTCAGAATATCAAAAGCTAACACACAGTGGACTGCACATGGGATAATACAAATAATATTTTGTAAGAATATTTTTTGTTCATACTTTGCTTAACTGAATATTATCTTTTATATTAAGGTAACGGAAAAATATCTCTGTTTTTCGTTTAGTGCCAAGCAGAAAAGAAAGGTATCTTGTGTAAAGGCGCATGTGCTTTTTGTGATTTATATAGAAATATTGCTACGATATTCATACATGCCATTTAGTTTGCTTTTTTCAAGATAAAAGCGAACGCAAATTTTATTTCGTCCTCCCTATACCTGACATCGACAGTTTGTCATGCACATGTGTGCCAACACGTGTTACATCCAATATTCCTCTTCTTCTACGGAGACAGTTTGCTTCAACAAATCGCTGACGCAAAATAGACGAATGAAGATGGATTGCGCATTCTGCAAAACTGTGCATAACTGCTCGGTCATAAAACTAAGTTTGAAATTACCTATTCTTTAACCTCTATAACCACCAACAGCGCTTGAATGATTTATAATCTGAATTAATTGGAAATGTTCTAGCAAATTTAATTCCTTTTTATGTAACGCTTATTCCTAATGTAATAATAAAATAGGCGGTATGTTAAAAAATGCTAGCTGTTTAGAATCAACATAAAAGTTTGAAAATTGAACAAATTAATTAAGAAAATATATTTGCATACTTAACGACAAAAGATATACGGCTCCATAAGCGCGAAAGATGATTTGCGAAAATATTTTGCGAGTCTACTTTTGCGTTTGTATAGTCACAAATACAACTGCAGTAGGCATTTGCGACATGGATGCTACAATAAGATGTTTATAAATTCATTTAAGTGTGCTCTTCTCGTTAGTATATAGATTTGTTTTGTCAGAAACCAACCTGTTTTCTGACTTTCCATTGTGACGTGCTTTCCAATAATATACTGATGGTTGTTAACATTGTGTTAGAGTCGCTGTAATCCGCACTGCATCTATATACATCGCAGACAGCAGCTAGCAGCATTTAATCTATGAAATATATACAATTGCAAATGATTCCTGTAAATAACTGTGCATAAACCCAATAAGAATGTAAACTTCTACTGATCGACGTAATTTCATCACTTCTCCCCCTGATCCCATTGATGGAAATGGCATAGGTTTGCTTCAACGCAAACTGTAGCCTCGACCAAGATTGCGTGTCGAAATCCAGATATATGGCAGGTACTTTAACCCAATACTGCACCTTTAATCTCTGTGTCAAGGGTTGCTGTGGAGATCTGACCTAATGACTGAGACGAAAGCCTTCAACGATTGTGCTGTGCTCACCTCTCAACTCAACCTATCTATAACTGACAAATACAAATATGAACGAAACCGATCGGTCTTAGAGCGCAGTTTTGGGAAAGGGCAGTTCGATCTCTTTACTTCGGATAAGGTCCCAGTGATATAAATGGCATACGTTTGCTGCACAACTAACTGTAGCCTCAATAGAGATTGCGTGTCACAAGCCAGACAAACGGCGGTCATTAGAAGACCTAATAATGCCACCCTATATTTTTCCATGGTTGTTTGTTGTTCTTAACATGTCGGTCTAAAATATATTACGAAAATGCAAGTATAATGTAAATATTTAAATTAACCTTCAATCCATCCATTGAAACTGGCTGTTCTCATCAAGAGTGGGTACATCAGATAAGCAGAGGTGCCTCTAAAACATAAGCATGGGACCACGTATAGTAATTTTTGTCTATGATGCAAAACTTGATCATTCCTAACCTATATTCACCATACATTTTCTTATTTAACAGGCAATTTAGAAGGTAAACGTTCACATTCAAGCTGTGGGAGTAGATATTATTTGATTTGCTGTAATTTCGGCAAAGCAAACGTGTCTTATTGATGCCTCATGTTAATTAAATGCAATATGATAATTAAATGAGTGTTAATGTATATTACTGTCAAGGGAGTTTACGGTGCATGGCTACCCTTTTCTTGCTTGTTGCCGTCCTTACAAATTGACTCTGCTCCAAAGTATATGCATTGGGGCTCTTACTTGGCTAACATGTATGAGTACGTGGATTGCTGAAACACAAAGATGGGATAAGACAAGGCACTTTGTTCTCATAGCCATAACTTTCGCTCCTAATGCCATTTGTATTCAGCGGTTTGTACCCGTATATTGTTGCGCATCTTTTAATTAGAAGCAAGGAGCTAAGCGCTAGAAATTACAAATCAGTGGATAACCGTGGCTAACTTTCATAGAGTTAGGGGTTTGTTACTTTGGTAGAACAAGCGTTGAAAATTTCCCCATTTATAGGCATAATAGGTCATTCAGATTTAAGCCGTACTCGCTTTTGTCTGCTTCATTTCACTGATGCTATTTTGCTGTTCTCGCTTTAACCAGGGACCGTCAACCGAAGCATTGTAAAATGAACTGGTAAAGTGTACCCGTCACGTGTCCTATAACACCACCACACCTATTCCTTTCAAGCAATGATTGGTCATAAACTTTTCACAGCCTTAGCAATTGACGTGTGGCATGTTTCGCGAATTCCACGTATATTGATCACTAAACTTTATTCGCCTCTCTATCGTTTCGGGTTTAGTAAATCTACCACGACCACTGTGCCGGTAAGGGTGACTTTCCATTTAGGTCAGATTCTCAGCGGATGTGTAACGTTTCTCTGATGTTCTGCAAACCTTATGCGCTGTTCTCTCACTGTTTGTCATTGCACAGTTGTGCGCGGTAGTTGCAATTAATTTTATAGACGTAATCGTTCATCATATGACACAGAAGTGTAATATTTAAACACAACTGTATTGCAAGAACCGTTTGGCTCTCTTCGATATTTACATTTTAGTCGCTTTGTTTAATCTGTCTAATCGATTCATAAGTACCTTTTACATTATAAGTTACAAATATCCAAGTCCACTCAGTTATACCTCGTGAATATGGTTTTAGTGTTCTCCACAACTGACGCTTCATCGACGAGTTCTGAATTCCGATATTATTTTGTTCTTACGTCTAGACCGCCTGTGCACTTCTAATGTGCACAGCGTCTGGGTCCTGTAAAACACAGTAGATGAAATCGAAGCGTAGATGAAAGCTGCATGACCTGAAATGTATTGCAGTGTTCCATCCCTGTCTGTCGGTTTGACACATACTGCTGTTTTTAGTCACCCTTCATCTTGGATAAATAAGCATGCAATGATTGTTAATGCTTCCGAGAGATTAATGTTTTCATATTGGATTTTAAATACTACATGAAAATCTCCTCCCGATCTCACCTATAGTTACCTGAGTGCCATCTTCGTAGTGCCATAATACATTTACGAACTAATGTAGTTTGTCAAATAAATCAGATTCTTCTGTACACCGCATTTTTCATACCGGGGATAATGCCGTCCCCATGATGACTATTTACCAGACTAATAAATAATTAGGAAATCAATTTAGACTACGAGACGCAGGCCACTTATATTGTGTAATTATTATGTACAAAATTAGGGTTAGTTCAGAAGGCTGAACTTCAAAGTGGTTCACTGAATTCAGTGGTCAAGAATGCCGCATTTTGTGCGAACGGATAATAGTTCCTTTTGAACGTTTTGTTCTAGATATCAGCAGAACAAATTTGGATCCGATAACAGATGCAATCATATGTAAGTCGAATGGAGGCGCCAGGCTTTTGTGAACTCAAGGGTTCATGAATTTGCGGCGGATATATATCTTAACAGTTCCCATCTCTGGTCTGTCCATCACATTCATATTGCAGTTGGTAAGTGACAAACGTTAATGACGTCAAGATATTCTAGAGTGTACTTTAACTGTAGAACGTTTACAACGCCATTGATATTCTGAGCGAAACCGAGAGCTCAAAGAGCCGGGGAATGCCAATATTCAATTTCAATGGCTCTTTATATGATTTTACAGTGGATTTTAATCAAAAAACATAACCAAACACGCTCTTGATTGAGTAGCTGTGCTCAGGAACAAGTGTGGTTAATGTGACCATCTACAGTAAATATTTGATGTGGTTTCCAGAAATAAGGTTAACCGTATATTCACACCACGGTGCATCCTTTAGCTCCATGTCTTCTTGCGTTCTGCTCTGAAAGAAAAATAAAGAACAATTTGAACAAGGAGGCCTTAATCCCGACACAACAATAATGGGCATATGCATGCATAATTCTCATATTTAAGCACAATGTTTGCATATACAACAACGCACTATATACTCTCACTAAGCTATAAGAGCTTCAAAATCGTAAGTTTTTCACGCTTTTCGAAATAATCATGCAAACTGAATCTCCACTCTCTAGGGAGATCACAGAAGCTGAGACAGTTGTGCCCGGTATGAATTTCCAGTGAATCGACTGAGTGCACAGAACAGGATTCCTATTACATCAATGATCAATGTTTAACATGTCTCATAAGATGGAGATTTTTGCGAAAATCAACTGCATGATAAAGTGAAAAGCGGTGTGGTTGACTAACCATAGACTTATGTGGAATAGCGAAGATGTTCACGTATTAAACGTATAAATCCTTAAATCCTTTGGTTAGGCGTTTGGCAAGACACCGTTTGATTGCGTTTCGTAGCCCCTGGCTAACAAGTCTTAAATTGAAATGTATGTGAGACAATGCATCGTCAACACGTTTTTTAAAGATCGCCAAATTGGGAGCAGAGGCGACATAATCAAGAAGGGCGTTCCAATACTGGCACTCGCGGAGGGAAAAGAAATTTCTACGGCATTCAAGCCTGCTATCCGGAATTGTCAGTTTCAGAGGGTGACTTCTTAGTTTAGTGTTGTGGTTCAATTCCAGCAGCGGACGGCAAATGTGGCTTGGGTTCTTTAGAATCTGGTAAACCACTATGAGATCCCACCGCTAAAGCCGATATCGACTGCTGTACCTTCTTAGAGATTTCAGTCTAAGCTGATAGGGCAGATGAAAGAGGACCCAAACATTCCTGGTTGCCGTTCGTTGAGGAGTCTCGAGAGCAACGAGATCCTGTTTCTGCCACGGCTGCCACGCCTGAATAGTATATTCCACGTGAGGTCGCACGTAGGCGTTAAGCATTTAAGGATGATTGAGGGTTCAACCTGGTCGAAGTATCTTCCAAGATGGCCGAAGTGTTGATTGAGATTCTCATCGCCTTCTCTGCTTGATTTGAACACCTTCTTCTTCCTGTAACAATACACCCAGGTCACGCCCCTGAGAGACCTTCTCCAAATGTGATCTCCAGGCTTGTAAGCGCACAGCAGCTGGTGAGGCAGATGTATTCCTTTGCACGTAGTTATGTTTAATTAAAGCATGTTCCTCTTTGACCATTCGTAAATGCAGTCTAGGTCATATTGGAGCAGATCATGATCCGGCTTGTTACTAAACGCCCGCCATATCTTGACGTCATCGGCGAAAACCAGGAAATTTGAGGAGATGACTCTTGCGACGTGGTTGATAAACACCAGAAATAAACGCGGTCCCAGCACTGAGCCTTGTGGAACACTTTAAACTACCTCAATTGGGTTAGAGCGTGATCCCCTAACACGTACTTGAAGCTGCCTTTGATGAAGGAAACTGCCAATCCAACCAAGTACAGAATCTCCGATTCCGTAACTCCGCAGCCGTTGAAGTTGGATGCGGTGATCAAGGCGGTAGAAATCTTTGGAGAAATCCATATAGATGACGTCGACTCCAAGCCCATCATCGTCCAATTCCGTCCAACTACCTCGTGCAATCAGTAGATTGGTGGTTCATGTCCGTTTTTGACGGAATCCATTCTGCTGCCATCACCTTCGCGAGCACAGGGAGGAGAGTCACTGGACAATAGTTTGCAGGATCTAACGGCTACCGCCTTTAAAAATAGAGTTGATAATGCCACACGTCCACATAGGGGGGACTTGTTGCTCATAAAGCACCTTTGAAAGAACTGTGACAGTGGTTCAGCTAGTTTGTTGGCCACAGCCTTCAGTGCCTTCGGGCGGATGTTGTCTGCTCCCGGAGAACTATGCACGCGCAGTGAGAGTAACTTCCTTAACACAATTGATGGGTTGAAAATTACATTTGTAAAAATGGGGTCGGTAATGTGTTTGATATTATGGGACAAGTAGAGGTTGCGTGTTCGAAACTAGGGGCGTATTGTAGCCGCAGGGCATTAGCTGCTTCTTCGGCGCCTTGTACTCTACCGCCTGTCGTGAAAATCGGAGGGATTCCATACTTCACTTTATGAAGCTTATTGTCATGCCTATATAGCAGTTTGTTTTTTGTCATGAATGTTTTTCTAGGCGCTGTTGATGAGTTTCTTTGTCCTCACGGATAAGTGCAGTGTAATTGCTGCGATGGGTCAGGAAATTTCCCTAAGTCAATGAGTCGGGAATAATCTTGTAAGCACGCCAAGTTGCATCTCTTATCGCCAAGCATTTTCGAGTCCTGCTCCTTAGAATTGAAGGCATTTTCGCGGGACGAAGGGGTTTGGTCTCTGATGCTCTGCCGACGATGTCGCTGAATCTATTAAGGAACTCTGCCCAAACGTTGTCAAGGGTACTTTGTTTGAGAATTCCCAGGCAGATGCGTCGGTGAGTTCCTTTAATACGTGGTAGCGTGTGATGGTAAGAGTTAGTTCCGAATGTTTAGATGGATACTCTGCTGAAGACACATAGTCAAAAGTTATTACTACATGGTCACTGAGACCTAATGGACTATCCACCAATAACTTATCAACCATGGGCTCTTCATTCATGAGCACAAGGACCAGTATGGACGGTTTGTTTGCTATCCTGAATCTGGTGGGGGTGGTGACATGATTGTACAAAGGAATATTAGTGATCAGTTCATGCAAGTCTGCTTTGAACTGCTCACTGGGAGATGCCACAACCTCCAGATGGTGTAGATTGAACTCCCCAGAGATGAGAATGGGGCTGTATCTATTGCGTGTTACGCTGTTTATTCCACGGATCAAGCAGGAATCCATTTCCAGAGTGGACGTTGGGGGGCGGGTAAACTATAGCTATGAGACATGTGTCTTTGTGTCTTAGTCGGAGACGGCACCAGAGTGAATCCGTAACGTGTGTTTCCAGATCATCAAGTATTGTACATTGTAGATCGCTGCGGTAGTAGAGTAGGACCCCAACTCCTCCGCTGGGGTGGTCTTTCCGGATGAGTGACACTCCGGCTCTCTCAACCTCAGCATCAGTCACCTCTTTGCGTAACCAAGTTTCGGTAATAGAAATTAGGTCCCAAGCATTTGTAACCTGACGTAGTCGAAGTTCGGTAATTTTACTGAGTGTACATACATGAAAGTTTCTCAGATTTAAGCAATGTTTCAGAAGTTGTACAACTCATACGTTAAGCTTCGCCGACCAGTGAGTGGCCGGAGACTAATGGTTTTTTCGATGTGTACTTGGTGAATGGTTTAACGTCTTATTCATCGTCCGTGTTGCTAGTCACGTGTCTAATCTTTTACGTACAGTGTAAGGTGTCGGGTCAATATCGTCTTCTACAGGTTGTATGGCCTCATTCGGCACAGTACTGGTGCATTGCTCTTTCATAGATCCTAACGCGTTTGCTTCTTTGAGTGACATATCAACTCTAGGATGCATATCGCTGATCGTCTTCAGCCGAACCTCAGATTATAACCTGCAACGGAACATGTACTTGCTTTTTATCGTCCGTGCTACCATATGTTTTGACTGAAGGACCACCTTCAACACTCTCGGGCCACTTCCTTTGTAGTTGGGTAAGGTACGCAGTCGTGACATGGATTTCGCTAACACATCATCCAAGCAGTGTTTCACAAATATAACACCACTGTTCTTTATCATGAGTTGTTAATGCATGCTCATCACATGCTTCAGTTTCAGGAACCCGTGAAGATGTATGGTTCTGGTTGCAGTTTCCTTCCGATAGTCCTCTAAGTTGCGGTTAACTCGATAACGTTCGTCGCATGGGTTGTCTAGAAAGATACGGATGGAGCAGCGTTCATCTCTGAGACTACCTGTCGACAGCAATACTGATTCTACTTCAGTGATGGAGTTCAGCACAACGCGTAGAAGTTTTGGCTCACCGAAATTTTTGGAGTCGTGTAATACGCACTGCGTGTACAGGTCTCAGTACAACTCCGATTAGATACTAATAATGTCCCACTGGTTGAGGTCATCCAACTGCCTGCCTCTTATCGATGTCGACTTTGATTCTGGAATATTGGAGAACAGTACGCTCAGTACAGGTAGTTGTTTCTTTTGACCTTTCGACATGTGGCGTTTAGTGATTAAAATACTTGGAGATGTGCTGCAGGAAACCGGCGGTGCTTGCACCTGGAAAACTTCGCTAAGCTCCTCAGTTTCAGTTGCAGTTGGGGGTGATGTTACTTTTAAGTGACGGCTCTTCTTGGAGGCAACCGTAACCCAACTTTCGCTCGTACCGGCTTGCTCTTTTTCTACACACTCCGTCGGAAGTTTGGAAGTAGCCTCACGTGTAGTTACTCCGATCGAACTGGGAACCGCTTTAGTCAAATGTGAGCTACGTGTGGTTTTGGGACAGCTGCTGATGTTCCGGACTCTAGGTGTCGTGTTGCTTACGGTGTTATTAACTGTTCTTCGCCGGTTAGAAGCAGCAACCAAGGGGGAGGTTGGGTTGCACAGTCTGCTATGCTTACCCAACCGTAGTGATTTTGGTGGTCAACATTTCCCCTAACTTACCTAGTAGCTGGTCACACTTCTGAGATAATAGGAGCACGCTTTTCATCAGTGGGATCGATGTGCATTCCACACAGAACCATAGTGAGTCTGGTTCGTTTAATAACTTGGCCTGAGTAGGTTTAACTCGGAGGCACCTCGCATGGAAGAACTTGCAACAGTTACGGCACAAAGTGCCCCACTTAACAAGTTTGGAACATGATCCACATAGGTCATTAGTCGGTGGCGCACTGGGCATCACGATTATTGAGCAAATGTTCTGTTATTGGCGTTGTCGGTAAGGTCACATTGTTCGCGTTGCAGTTGTGTGCTTGTAGACTGTCCTCTCTGGCGTGCCACTGGCTTGAACGTAGGGCAGAATACACGAAGGTGTGAATGAGAATTCTCGTGGTTAGGCCTATGGATCGCGCCGAGTGAATTTGTTTTGAGACCTGTAGCTGCACCAAGCAATGTATTATTTGAGCGAGTGACAGTTCGTTCGAAAGCCGTTGAAATGGTCTATCGAGTGAGACAAAACAATGTCTCCGACGGTTTGAGTTAGATAACTTTTGGCACTTGGATATCTGCGAAACACTGCCCGAAAGTTAGAAATCAGGGTAAATGGAGGGTGCACTGGGGTAATACTCGGGCAACTGGTATCACGAAGTAGAGTTTGCAAAAGCACGACGAATGAGTATAGATCCAAATGTGTGCGACAAAATGTTGGTGAACCACATTTAAAAAACCGCGAGTGTGCAAGTGAGCGATTTGCACGCAACTTCTCTCAAGGTCAAAAACAAGGCCAAAACAATATTATCCACGATCCAGATGGACAAGTTGTCAATGCTATAAAGTGTCGTCTGCATCCGAGAGGTCATGTGTGCTTAATAGAAACACTTGTCGCCCACGGACATCTACCCTGAAACTGGATCACCGGCTGGTTTCGGCCAATAAACGATGCATGGAATGGTCATACGGTCTAGTTTTTTTCATAGGACATAAATTTGCACGCGGTGGAAGTGTCTGCCTAACAGTGCACAATTTTAGGAAGAATATCAATTGGCACCAAATTTTTAATTATTAAGTCCAATGATTTTCACAATGGATTACCAAACAGCGTTTTCAATTGTCATCGCCAATGAGTAATCAGTGCTCTATACTAGGAATGCTGGTGCATCGCTTGGCCTAGGGATTATTCAACGCTGCCATTTTATTACATAAGTCTATGGATCTGCGTGTGAAATCAATGACAAAACCCTTGTCCTAAACCATCAAGACTTCATGTTTGATCTCATTCGCGAAACCAGCTGATCCCTTCTAACCTAGAATTTGCCTCATATCGCAGGGATAGAGTTTGTCAGCCGGCTCACTGAGCTCGTGGCAAATGCATCAATAATCAAATGCATTCGCCCAAGACAAAGTCATTTCTGAAGAGTCGGATTTGGAAATGTTTGGCGGTAAAGATTAAAGTATGGCATGCTATTAAACCTTTCCAGGAGTGCAGGAATGAAGGGTCTATAAATTTCAACGGATTTATTGCGTCTTTTTTCATGAAGATAATCTCAGCACCAACAGCTCTTTATATTGAAACTCAGTATTAATTCACCATACCGTACGGGCACGTCACAAAGCTCCGGAGATTGCAGCGCGGAATCTCAGAACTACGTGCAATGGGTGGTCCAGCGCTAATTGAACAAGGGAAGGTTAACTCGCTGCGCAAATCACATCATCCACAAATTCTAGTGGGAATCGTCACTTCAATCGCTTTTGACACAGCTTACACCGCAACCATGGTTAGGCCATGAATGCTTCACCGAAGTGCATACGATGCGAATACTATTTTTCATGCGCTTGCAGTGCTCTCCTGATATGGACGATATAAGCACGAAGGTATTAAAATCAGCCACCATGAAATTCGCAAAACAAATTAATCGGTTCATTCAGCTATATTTTGATAAAACGTAGGTTCCAGCAATATGGAAAAATCGAATACTCAATCCTGTTTACATTAGTAGGAATATTGTTGTAACGTCTAACTACGGTACAATCACTCTGCTCCCGATTTCGTCCAAACTAATGGAAGGTATTATTCCGTAGACGCTCATGCTGACGCTGATGTTGCATTCATGATGATTTTCATCGCAGTTGCGCTAAACCAACTTGCACTTAAACTAGGTCTTTTTAAGCTGGATAAATTTCATTCCAATTTATTTGATTTGTTCTGCCTACCTGAATAACCTTCTATTAACTGGCCACGTTGCTTACGGTAATTGTGGTTATCTTCGTTAACTTTATTAAGTTCGTAGCATTTGTTGAGTCACGTTTGGACATTTTGTACTTATCGCGGATTCGTTGCTAACCAACTTACTTCACATGCTAATTTAGGGAAGAGTTATGTCTTCATTGCCGTATTCTTTAACATATATATTTTACTTGATAATATCATTTCAACTGATTGACTGTTGTTTGACATCCGCGGTGTGGCTGCGTTTGATGTGCATGTTGACAGGGTGCCTACCTGTCTATTATCCACTACCTCGTCCATACTGGCTCATCTCTTATAGTTGGTCGTTCCTAGAGGGGACGTGGCGCAGGGTCGTTTTATTCGTGCTAGGCTTGAAGAGTGATACCATACACTACTTGCGGAGCGCACTGCCGTTCAGTCACAGCCTTGTGTGCGCTTGGTTTCCTAACATACATTGTGCTTGTATTTGCCTATGAAGGAGTGTGACCTGGCTCCGTTGATGAAACGTGCCTCCAATCTGCATGCCTCCTGGTCTTATTCCTTCGGGTTTACACTGGATATGGCTTGTGTGATTGTAAGTGTGGGTGGTGCAGCGCAAGCCACCCATGGTTCCTCTGTAGACGCAGGCGTTCTGTGGCTTACCACATTGACAATCAAATCCGAAACCGGATGCTACCAACCATGGAATACCTTGGGGGTAATAACATCATAGTTGCAAAGCTGCAAATATAATTACTTCCTTCCTTCAATTCCTTCACTTCAAACGTAATGCTGTCCAGTGCAATCTGGACGGAATCAGTGTATGCCGTGTCAGTAGTTGTAATCTTTTGTCTGGACTAACGCACAGCATTAATAGCCTTGATCACCGCGTCCTTTACACAAGCATTGTGGTTATGGAAAGTTTGACCGAAGCCGGATTTGAAAAGCAACCTCCTCATTTAACGTCAACTACATGTGACTGTCGGCAGCTTCATGTCCAACCAATTTAAAGTCGATTGTGGTGTGTGACAATGATTAGTACTAGGACCAGATTTATTCCTAGTATTCATCAACGATCTAACTAACGTACTGCGGTCGAACTTTTACTATTTGCAGGCAAGGTCAAAATCCGGCATCAGGTCAATGCAGTGGACCATTACACAGAACTGCAAAACAGTCTCGACAGGTATTAAACACGATCTCCCCAACACCGACTTCATTTCAACGTAAAAAATACAATGCCGTGAATATACGCCATCAGATTACCCATGAATATTGCCTTGGTGACCCAGTTACAACGTGTTTTCCAGGACGTTGACTGCTTTTTAATCATAAACGATGACCATGATTATTAGAAACAGACAGAAAAGCTTAAAAACTCCAGGATGCAATCTGGACGCTTACAGAAAAGTTTAGGTGTCGGAAACATCCCTATTTCCACAAATTATAAACGCTTAAATCCATCCTCGTGTACGCATGCGATATAAGGCTGACCGCCATGGCGCGAATATATATGCACATGTTTGTACCTCAGCAACCTAGACCGTTTGTTCGACCTAAATACAAACGGTAAAATTTTGATCTCTGGCACTTCAATAGAATACCTACAAGTGACCCTGAGCAGTGCGCTTACGTGGTTCCTTCACGTGAAAGAAATATTCGCTAATGCTGAATGACTCGCATTTTACGTTTCAAAACTCAGCTCTTCTTCCCTACACCGAATTTTGTTACACGATTTTGTTGTGTCGGAACCCCGCGACTGCTTCCACCCACTAATGGCAGTGAGGACACGAACGACCAGGGACAGAGTTTCAAGGATTTTTTACAAATGGAAACCAGTACGTTATATAGCATAACGCACAAACATGAAAGCCAACCAGAGTGCGGGAAGCATACGGACAATTTAAGACAATAAGAACGGAACAAATGAGGAACCTACAAAGTGCTCACAAAGGACGTGAGAGTGAGAGCGTCAAATTAAGCTTGCGATCTGAAGGCAAAAACAACGAATCCAAATTGCCAATAGGGATGACGAAATGATGCGTTCAAACAAAGGTCGGTGAACCTCGATAGGAGAACGAAGGTATGCAGTAATGAACGGATACACAAGCATATCTGTATTTTTCTTGCAACCCCAACGGTTTCTCGCTGCATATTTGTTGCTCTACTCGACCCATTGTTCTGCAGTTTTTTTCCTGAGCTCCTGAGGAAGGACCTTTACAGTAACTGCCAGATCCGTGAAGTATGTATCCCGGTGTAGTGGAATTTCTAAGATGGAGATTGTCAACATCATTGTTGCAAGCCATAACAACTCATGTTAATCGTTGGCTTCTAAAATACTCACAGATGTTAGCCATTCTATCCACAGAGCTATGTCCGAATACTTATCAACCTCCTAATCAGTCAGGCAGATCTACAAAATTATGTACATACGCACAGCAGCCTATGCTACATCTGTCGTTCATTTCGCGCCACGTTGTTAAACGATAACAGTTCTGTCATTCAAGATCATAATTTGCTGTGCCAAATTTTTATTAAATTTTGTGGTTTTATATTTATTCGCATATACTATTCATTTGCCGTATTTATCTCATTCTGCGGCAGGTTTAAGAGCTGAATATTCAACCCTCAAGGGTGCATTAAACGAATTATTGAAAAAAGAACGGAGGCGTTATCGGTAGCTTGTTTTCACTTTTCTGCACCGCTGTGTGCAGTAGCTAAGGCGAAACTTTCCTAATGCCACTGCGCAACAGCCGATGAAGCATATGTTTATTATTATTATTATTATTATTATTATTATTAATAAAGTGATTCATGTTTGGAGGTTGGACTGGAATACTGCTAGCGTGTACACAGCTGAATAGGAGAGCAACTGGGGTCTTCATCCACAGCCTTCGATAAAATGTACAGCGGAAAGGCATTGGGCCGTGGTCCATCAATCTGTGCATCAAGCAGCGTGGAATTGTGTATTTTGGCTCATAGATAGAAGAAGAGTGTACCCGAAATCCTCCATGCAGCGCTCGCCGCAAATAGGACTTCCGGTCATGATGCACGGTACAAGATTGGCAGCAAAAGGTCGAACGTTTATCAGGATTTTGTCCCCAAGGCTTCAACTCACCACTCGCTCTCCCGCCGCACAGACTGCAGATATAATGGATATCTGGCGAAAGCAAACCTTGAACAAATGTTCAGATATTGAGTGAAATACACTACGCGCACCGCAAAGCAAGGGACAAAGACGTGCTTTTCCGAGACACCGGAAGTGCTTGAGGCTGAGAGCAATTTCTCAGCTGCGAAATGGCAATTGCGCCGGTTCCGAAGGGTTACCGCCTGATGTGTTAAAAAACGACTGGATCGTTTTGATGTACCAAATTATGCTCTACTTGTTTTACTAATCGTGGTAAAGCGAATGGTTTGCAGAATGGTGCTCGCTGAATTGCAGGATGCCCATTTGCTCCTCCGTAAACGGGCAGTGAGAGCAAGCAATGCTGCGAGAATTATCTCGGCATCAATTTGCTAAGTTGTGCTAGTGAAGTGATCGCCCGAATCCTGCTTAAACGATTTGTCATCCAGGTCGTTGAACTTAACATGGCGGAAGAGCAAAGGGGATTCCGTTCGGGCCGCAGCACCATAGATATTGTGTTTGCGTCTCGTCAGTTGCAAGAGAAATGCAGAGAGCGACACTAGCCATTGTGCTCCATGTTTGTCGTGTTCACAAAAGCATTTGACTTGGTAAACATAAGGACCGTGGCTGGCGTTGTGCAACTTCATTTGTTCATTAAGCTTGTAATTTTACTTCAATGTTTGCGCAGTGGTATGCGGTGAGTGTGCAGCTGAGTGGGCAAACCTGGAATGAATATGATGTTGTCTCTTGTGTAAGGCAAGCCAACGTCTAAGCCCCTACCTTGTTTAATATTTAACTTCATGTACTGTTGTCTTGTGCTTTGGATGCCGCTGGTGATTAAGGTGTCCGCGTGGAGCACATACTTGATGGTGGGTTGCTGGAGATCCGTCGTTTCGGGACGGTAATACTATTGTGCGGACAACAAACTGTATGTTGCTGTTTGCAGATAACACTGATTCGTCTACACACAGCGCGGATGAGTTGCAACACATAACTTGTGCTCTGGTTTTTGCAGCAGTGAATTTCAGGCTCATCAGCTAGCATTCACCAAGAGTGGAGTCGGTGACCCTGCCTCCTAACAGGTTGCAGATAACGTATTAAAGGCACCATTGAAATTTTGCTACCTTGTTAGCGTAATTTCAACTGACTTGCAGCTAACGACCTAGATATATATCCGCGTATATAAGACAGCCGCTGCATTTGGCAAGCTGAAGAAAGGTGTGTTGAATAAGCACCAATTTACTGTTGGCTCGAAGTTGTTGTTATACAAGTATATGGGGCTACATGTTCGTTCAGACGACAGCAAAACATGAATGATTTATCAGAAGGACTTCCGATATCTAGAGCGGTATCTTCAACAGGATCCGCGATGGAATCTGTGCATCGGTTTGTATTGCTTAGTTACAGACACGGAAGGGCTTCGCCGCGGTAGCATATATGCATTGAACTGCATACATCTACCGGGGCAACTGATGAGCATAGGGCATATCAGCTGTGCAACTTCGAAGAGGATACACAAACTGCTGTTGTATGGACATGGGAAAACGGAATTTAACATAACAGGACATGATCAAGGGGATTTTATATCGGACTAATTTTGATTTTATATGTCCTGAATGAAACCAAGTTGATTAGTGCAAAGGGCGAGAACTGATCAAGGGCGCGGTTGTCCAAAGCAGGAGAAAACACAATTACATGTTGGGAAGAAATTTGGGTGCAAGAATACAGACACCGATGGAATCCGCCCAATCAAAGTTAATCGCGTGGTGCCGTGGCACATGCGTTTGCGAGTGCCTGGGTCAAGCAGGCCTGGTAAGACACCGGTTTTGCCACGCAACGCCAGCGTAAAATGACAAAGGGTTTGTTATTATCTAAGCATAATCAGCGCAGCGATAGATTGTAAGCTGTCTTTGCTTCCATCCCATTTAAAACTCAGAGCGTAGTGCGTTTATGAGGTATGTGTGCCATATCAGCATTGCATTTGGTCGGTAATGGTTCCTGGAGGATGAGGTTCTTGCATCTCAGGGGTTTGTTTGTTAATTGCTATTGCCCGTGGAGTGCATTATGTGTGAAGTATGACTAGCTGCCATACTGTCTGGTACCCTTCAACGTCTATTCTGTCTCTAGGAGAGAGATGGTCGATGCTGGGGATGGGACAGGGAGCACTATCCTCGTGAATCTGCCTGGCTAGATGAATTACCAGGTGCATCCAGTGTGGAACGGTCTGTGTCCCAGCCAAGAAGTTTAGTACGTCTGCTAAGCATTATATCCCATTTAACCATGAATACTACTGCTCTGTTTGTTGAAGGAGTACGGGTCAACTCCACTGATGAAGGGAGGTTACCAACAACAGCCACGCTGTCTTAAATCTTAGTGTTTACACTGAATATGGGGTTGTGGATGGAGCAGTGGATGCTATAGCGCAAGCCACCTATGGTCCCTCAGAATACGCAGGCATACAGTTGCTGTCAAATGTAGGTTGCATTGGTAATTTCAATGAATTTCAATGAATTTCCACCGTTTATAATTAAAATGCATGGACCATCGCTTTGAGCCTTTTGAAAAACGCACTAAGCACACCCCAGTTATCCTAATTCACATGTGGTTTCAGTTAGTAGGAATAATTTTTTTTAATTTGATCCTCGTAAACGTGTGTATCGGAACATACGCCAGCCTTAAGTGCTTGTTTCATTAAAAGACGCCTCTAAAACTATTCATAACGTGTAGAAACATAAGTAGCTGCCAAGTATCGTAGGTTGATAAGCGCAAGTATATTACAACATATTGTCTTAAACAAAATTTTCAACTAGTCTATTTCAATCAGGGTTCCAGCTGCGGTTAACAATTCTGGAATTTTGGTAGAAAATATGTCCCAACATATGTGTGGCTGTCAAAACCCGGCATCTTTTGGTTATGTCAAAATACTTAGGCTTTTCGACAAGCAACAGCTAGATTTTTTAAAGAAACCATTAATTTACTTGATTCTAGGCAGTGCTTCTTTAACTGTAGCAAACGCAGGTTATCGATTCGTGAGAACTTGCCGCTCAACCCATTAATGGTACAAACGATTAAGGCTAATAAATTCCCGCCTGAAGGACCAATATATTATCTTGATGCTTTCACGATTGTATATAATTTTTACTGCTAAACTTTAATTAATATTCAGGTTGCAGATGAATAGCAAGGAAGAATGCAAAATGAGACAGTATAGTACATATATGCGGACCATGCAAATAAACCCCGGAGCATGTGTAAACGGAACCGCGAAGTAGCTGCGGCGTATATATTAAATGTCAGTTTAAATTTACATGTACACTTAGTAACACATTAGCTCACGTCATTCTACTCTACCGGTAGGCAGAAACAAGATTGCGCGAATTAAGTCGCGGGATCATTAGCCGCACTATTCAACCGCTGGCTTATGAGTGGCACAACCCCTGACAGTTGGGGACCTGTAAGTATAACGACCCTTCTGTACCTCGCAACATCATACGCCCCCAGGCAGACGACTTATACCAGATTTTATATAAAGCCAAGCGCTTTACACTGGATGCTGTAATGCACTTTATACTTTCGGTATCCTCGGCACTGGATGAAAAACGCAGGGCAGTACACCTATTGATTATAGACTACTCAGATGCTTTTGAGAGTATCAACAAATCGATTGTAGTTATCCAGCCGATCACGAATAAAGTAAATGTAAATATCCGCAGCATGATAACATTCTACCTTACATACCTAATCACTCCACGAAGCTTGACTGAAAAGTTCATCTACACAATGTTCCTATAGTGGTGTATTACACGGAGAGATTATCCCTCTCGTATTGTATTCCTTATGAATCTAAGACCGCTCTATACCTTCAAACATTATTGGACACAAGTATATTGACGAGGTCGTCACAGCATGTTGATTATCTACTCTTCAGAGTGGTCTGGTTGATTTTGTGCTGTGGTTATCGACCCGGTCTCTCATTCCAAACATTTCTAAATGCCGGAATGTAACCTTCTCTTTCCTTCGCACATATCAGCTGCAAGCTCTTCTAATACCACTTTCTTACTGGAAGTAAATGATCAACGCATACCTAGGATATCGACAGTCGAATATCTTTAAGCGTTGTATCCCATAATCTTTCTTGATCTACCTATGTCACTGAACACTTGAAATTGTTAGAAAGCTATTTGTATATCCGTAGATTAAGAATGATTTCCGTAACCTGTGTAATTATTTTCTATTTGTGACTGCATGCTTTCTGCTTTACTGGCTTTATTATTCTCCAGTCATTTTTCCAGGGCTACCAAAGAAATATTACATCTTTTCTCCGTAAGTTTAAACGTTTTGCCTGATGCAGTGGACTGTCCAGAGAAGCAGTTGTCGCTTTTGTCAGCAAGCATGTAGACGCTTTTACTAGTTTTTTTCCTTTAAATTTCTAAACGACCTTTCCTTCAGTGCTCGGGCCGCTATCGACAGCGCTATCTGTTTCTTGTACACCCTCAAAATTCAGATATTTATTTTCCCGTAAGTGTTCTCACCGCATTTCTATCCCAACCGTACTTGTCACGATTACTTAAGGACTTAACGATACTCATCAGTATGACTCGCAGTTATTTGTCTGAGTGATAAGAAAGAATTTTGCGTTACACAATTTATTTGTTTTTGTCTATTAATTCCTATATATTTCTCCATTCGCAGTCATTGAGTAAATAGCGGAAAATGTACCTAACCAGATGCATAAAGCCTAGTTTGACCTGATTTGATTTGACTTGTAATTTAACAACTAACATTTCGGGTTACCCATTAAGCTGTTAAAGCCCCAAACATTATCACGTTTAATTGTTCTCCTACATGCTGCTTGTAATCAGTTTTTGCTTGTAGCTAACTGCTCTAATTCTCCTGTTTGCATGCCAGAACAAGCTAAATATGTGCATTAAAATTTATGCGACCACTGGAACATTTCCAATTGATCCGGATAAATGAATTTCCCACTAGACCACTGTAGCAGTCAACCCATAAAATAACATATGTGTTCTTTATGACAGCAGATAGAAATGAACAACAGTTAACTCGAAGACATTTCAGGGCTAAAGTAGATTGTGTGTTCATTTGTGTTTGCTTCGGTAAATAGCTAACATGAAAATCTAAGAGCTTGGTCACGTGAACACACTGCCCATACATATTTGCAGCGCCTCAAAAGATAACAACCAATTTTGTGTCCAATTTCAGCACGTTTTATTGTTTTAATCTCCCTCACACCACAGCACTTTGCTCGACTTCCGGCTCGACACAGTCTGTTCTGTAAGTTGTCATGCTTACGTTCGCTCCTGTCTTCCTTCATTCGTCTATGTCTTTTGTTTCCCCTCGAATATATTCCGTTACGTCTGAATGCATCTGCCTCCTGATATCCGTGCCTGATTACGCGCACCGTCTCGGATCAGTACTTACCAATCCTCCAATTTGGTAACTATTATACGCAGGCGGGTATATACAATCTTTTCGTTGTCCCTATATTTTGGAGTTTGTTCCTTCTTATTGATTTTACTCGTGTATTTATATGTTTCTTGCTTGACTTTCATAGTTTAATCATATTTTTCGAGCTTTGGTATATGTGCACTACTAAAAAATAGTGTGGGAATCTTTTACAGCGTATGCCTGGTTACTTTGCTTATTCCATTTTTATGGAATACAGTCCAGATGTATGACTTGCCTTCGTCGAGATCGAACTAGTAAATTACGGTATCTAAACGGACCGATTCAGTTACAATCAGCTCGTCCCATAACTATATCAGTGGTGACACTGGTTCGATATATTCTGCTTTGCCCACCGAACCAGACAAAATAAGAAAAGATGAAGCAGGCGATTTTTAAGAATTAAAGCCTAGCACATGGCTTCCATTGAAGCAGCATAATGCCTTAAAGTTGGGTGATTGCTGTCGAGATTGCGCCACGAATTTTAGCTCGTCACTGGTCCCTTATTCGTGAGTGAAAAGGGTAAAAGTAGCTGTGGCTTGTACGTCACCCTGAGCCTTTGCAATTAATGCTGTCCATGTTCTAGATAAGTCCCTGAAAGCATTAGCTTCAAAGCAGACGCCGCTTTCAAACGTCTTCGGCAGCAGTACACCAGTAGCTCCGGTGACATATTTTCGGTGATAAAAAGCCATGTTCCAGTTACTCTAAGTCATCAAACCGAACTGACTGCGAAGACGAGGAAACCGGTTTAACTGGCAGCAAGATATCAACGACAAAGTTTCCGAAGCAGCGCCAGCATCTGGCCATATGCTGACCAAGTTTGGCTACTGCTCATTGCAGCTCGACTATATAAATGTTGAAAACGTCTAGCTCAACACAAAAGCTCAACGTATCCTCTGCACTTTCTTGGTTAGATTATGCATAACCCGTCAAAAAATTAGGTAGTACCACTGTAAATATGATGTGAAAACTAGAGGTTGTCGGGCTCCATATATCATGGAGGAATAAGCAAACTCAGGGAAGGATAATAGTTCGTACACTAGCACGACCAACGTATACATCAATAACAACACATATCACCTGTTTTATATTCCGAATCGACGAGCTTTCATCATTTTCTCATTGACACCGGAGCAGAAGCCCCTTGTCATCCCTTCGGACGCTAACGAAAGGCACTAAAAGCTCACGCACAACCTGCGCGCAGCCAACGGTTCTCCGTTACCTTTATTTATTCAGCGCATGATGAACCTGGACCTCGATCTTAGCCGAGTAGTTTAATGGGTTTTCACGGTTACATCTGTATCCTTCGCAATTATCGGTATCGATTTACTCTGCTATTTGGGTTTCGTACTTGACTCTGGTCTCCACATGCTCTTAGAGGACCATAATAAACTAGGGGTTGGATGGGTTATTTCAGTCGTGCAGCTTATAGGTACTGTTTACCGGATCGCTAATATACACAGATTACGAGATCCCTCATCTGAATTATGGCAGCTGGTACAAACAGCAGCTGGGATTCTGCTAGTCGCAACAGAGGTCGCTCATCATTTAGTCAAGCGCGGTTAACCAACGAGTGTCCGATCAAGGTGACTTGCCGCAGACAAGTTGCGTGCCGCAAGGACTATTTTTGACCACATGATTCAGCTCGGTATTATCAGACCACCCAACAGCCTATATGTGTCATCATTCCACATGGTTTCTACAAAGAACAAGGGGACTGGCGTCCTTGTGGCGACGAAAGTTATCTAAACAACGCCACCAAGACTGATCGCAATGTTTTCCCACATATCGTTGATCTCACCCCAGTCTGCCAATCAAAACGCTTACAATAAAATATATTTGGTAAGAGCTTCCAAATAAATTACCGAAACCAGAGCTGATATCACTAAACTGACGAGACTATCCCATTTGTTTTGTTTGCATTTATGAAAATGCTGTTTGATTTAAAAAGCGCCGCATAAATATTTCAACGTTTCATCGATCAAGTTCGTCATGGCTTAGACTTCGCTTACGATTAGCTTGACCACACACTAAGCACGAACTCCTCACTAGGTACGAAAACGTTTTGACGGTTTATCGCAGCGCAGGGTAACAATGAACGCAGAAACCTGTTCGTTTGTCTTCCATCCGGTCAGTCTTCTCGGTTAACATATATCTCCTGCAGGCTTCGTGTCAATACTAGATAAATGTAAGTCCATCATCGACAGTCCCGAGCCTCATTCTTTCAGGTGAACAAGACACCTCGACAAGCTCGTCAATTTGTATCGTCCTTTTGTAGGAGAATTTGTTTCGCATATGTGGCCCATCACGGACGTTCTAAAAGGAAAGCTTAAGCAATTCGCTTTTCCCGTAGCAGCACGCACTGCGTCCAAATATTTGAAAGAGGCTATCACCAAGTTAACTTCTACAACCCAACAGGACCCGGAAGTCCCAATGTCGTTCCATACCGACGCTTTTGATTTGGCAGAAAAATAAGCTGGGACGCTTGGTAGCCGATGTCATTTTTCTTTCAACGCATGTAACTATCCGAATCTCTTTAAATCACGATCGGTAGGGAATTTTTAGCCATTTATTTATCTACTTGTCATTTCCGACATGTATTAAACGGTCGCAAATTAACCCGTCTTCATCGACCACAAACATCATAATTACTTGTTCCGCTTGACAACCGATCAAAATTCTCCACGAGTAGCGTCACCTAGATAACACCTCACAATTTACTACCGATATGAGACGTGTATCTGGTGTAGACAACGCTATTGCCCGAGCACTTACCCGAATTCAAGCGGTCCCAGGTGACTCGGGCATCGCTGTTGAATTAGCAGCCATGACCGCAGCGCACTCAATGATCCTGAGGTTCATCATCAGACCAAGTACAATACACATAAATGGCTAACATAGACCAGGTTAACGCACGTCTTAGTACTGGAGTACGAGGTAACTATGACAGCCGAGTTTCAATGTGTTCGCACGAATGATTATTCGAAAACTGACCAGGAAATGAGCAGGATCCACACAAATGCGTTTCCGGTGATTCATTTTCAGGTCATATACAACATATTTAAAATTTAACGAAAGAAAGGTGGATTAAATAGCTTAAAATGGAGGTGTCATAAAGTCCGTCATGGATGTGAGTCGTTCACAAGGTAGCTGTCTGTACAACAGCTTGCCATGATATAGCCACGGACTTGACAATTTTGTTGTGCACACATATTGGGGAGTTGTCGAGCGGAATCGTGATCGCTTCCGCCAGTGCAAGAATTCCACAACTAAATAGCTTGGAATGGATACTCTTCACAGGTAGATCGGACTAAAGATTTTGTTGATAACGACAGGGAGATTCGACTGGACTAGATGCGGGACAACTGAAGTGGTGAACGTCTTGTTCAAACCTCGTCTTATCCACGCTGGCTAACGCTGGCCAGCGCGTTCACATAAACGTCTGGTGGTGCGATTCATGTAACTAATCCCACAGGAACAGGTAAATTGATACTAACAAAGGTAGGTGGCATCCACAGAGGTTTTATCCTTCAGTTGGAGATTTAATGCACTGGTGGAAGCGAAGATGTTTCCTAGCTGCCAGACGAAATATGTGTTCTTAATAGCATTTCGTAGTCTTCTGTTAATAAGTGTGGCTGTATTATCGCTGGCGGCGAGAGAGCCTTTGGTGCGCTGAGGCTGGTGGTGGCTAGATCCTGACAGACGCTGTACCCACTGTTGCTACTATTGTGCTATGTGCTCATGTCCTGGACCCCTCCTCGTTATGACCGCTGGGTGGGAGTTGGGTTATGCTCTTCTCCCTGCTAAGATCTTGGACAACAATCCACATGAGACAGTAAATTGACCATGTGCTGGACCCACTGCCTTTCCGGTGTACATTTAATCAAAGGCTTTGGCTGAGGACCCGAGTGGTTCTCCTGTGAGGTGTGGGCGCGCAGCCAGTATCCTAGTCCATCCTCTTCGGAGGTTAGGAATTGACCAATACCCCTCTTCCCATAAATCCTAGACATGGGAGACGACAGGTCTACGGGTTATAAGGTCACCGCTCAATTAGCGTAGACCACCAGCGCCAAGCATTTTCTCTGTAGGTGGGAGGGCACCTCCGGGTGCTCAATGGTTTGCTACTGCCCGCCTCAAACCAGGCAGCCCCTAGTCAAATTGGTGCGAACCAGCCAAAACCCTTCCTAACCCTCCCGTGGTCGCAGAAGGGTATATTATTACGGTCGCGAAATTTATATTATTCCCACATCTCAGTGGACCTCAAGCAGATCTAAATGTGTCTCTGCAATAAAATTCCCGAGCTGTATCTGCTTCCCACTGCCTTGTGGTTTAGGCAATTGAGCCAACGGCGCCAGGCGGATTCTTTAAGCAAATCCAAATTACCCATTGTCATTTGGGTCAAGCTGTTGAGTCAAAAGCTCCGGGTGAAGTCCTTCTAGCAAACCGCTGAAGCACAACCGCCACCTCGCGTGGGATTACCGACAAATACAATCGTTCGCCTCCTCTCAAAGCACTCAGCATCGGGTGCTTGAAAGTGCGCAAACTATTGAACTGAAAATCGAGTGAAGGCTCCGAGCGACACACTGCACTGGTCGCGATGGAACTGGCTCGCAACAACATCAAGATTGCGGAACTAAATGAGACTTGGCTCGAGAAGCATGGTTAGTTGCATGAATGAGCTGTTGGCTACACGTTTTACTGGGTGGGCAACCCCACTTCAGCACCACGTAAACCTTGGGTTTGATTTGCAATATCCGATCGCCTAAATGGACAGCAGTGGGTGAACCAACAAACATCAGAGCGCGACTTATGACTGCTCGCTTATGGTTCAGAAGAGGTAACATTGCCAATACTTTAAACACGTACGGTCGGACAGTGTTATCCTGACGACACGCGTGATCAATTCTGCACTCAGCTATCCTCCGTGATACCGTCTGTGCCGAGGAGCGACCGACTATTTCTGCTGGATGATTTCAACGCCCTTATTGGTCGCGAATCGGTGTGGACGGATGTCATCAGTCTGCCTAGCATTGGTTCAGCAAATGCGAACGATGACAGACTGCTCTCAATGTGTGCCTCTCACGGCCCAACAAGCACGGATACTCGGTTTGCATGAGTGCGAGTGATATAGCAAAAGTAACACACGTACGGGGTGGTCACGCTGAACTGCTCGACTATGTCCTCGTATACCAGCGTGCTATGAGCAAAGTGCGCATGACACGCGTACTGTGTGAAGCTAGGTTGCACAGCTCACAAAATGGTTCAAACCAAAGTTTTCATATATTTCAGTATATCTACGTATTGCACGCTTGCCGAAAATCGGCGTAATTTAACATTCTTTCCCTCAGTACTGTAGCGTAATGTATTGAGCTGGAGAAGGCCATGGCTAGACATCTGTGTGATGTGCACTGTGTTACCAAAGTGGACGACATGCGGCACCACATTTGTGGCCAGTTGACAGCTGCTGCCGAGGAGACCATTGGCCGCGAAAACTGCTAGCGATCTGCTTTGTTTGATGAGAACAAAGCGTCGAGTAGCGCATTAGTGTCGGAGAAGAATGCAGTATTTGCTGCACATGTAGCAGACTTCAGTAACTTAGAGAAGAAAAGCTAGTAGCGCAAACATCTACGGCAGGTAACTCGAGAGCTCCGTCGCATTAAAAATACATGGTGGACCGTGAAAGGGAAGCAGTTGGAATGCCACACAGAACGCTGCCAGCACAAGCTATTTTTTGAATCCTTGAAGGCTATGTATGGACCGAAGTTGGAACCGCAGAGGACGATAATATATGGTAGCTCAGGCGCTACTCGCATACAGACTGCAGACATAATGTAGATCTGGCAAAAGTACTTTGCCTCTTGAATAACGGTCCAAAGATTAACTGGCCCAGATTAAACAGCCTGAAGCAGCACGGTGTGAAAGCTATTCTGGCGAAAAAGCCGATACTGCATGAGACGCACAGAACACATTCTCAGCTGCGAAATGGCAAGTTTGCCGGCGAGGACGGTATTCCGCCTAAATTATTGAAACTCATTGGACCCATGTTACTGACTGGGCCGCACCACTTGGCGTAACGAGTGTGGATTGATAATGAGGAGCCACTTGAGCTGAAGGATGCCAATATACTATCACTACACAAGGGTAAAAGGAGCAAGCAATGTTGCACGAATTATCGTGGCATGAACTTGCTGAGTTGTGTGGGTAAGGTGGTTACTTGAACGCTGCTCAATCATCTTGTCAATCAGCTTGTGGAACGAAAGGTGGCAGCAAATCGATGTGGATTCCGTTCAAATCGCTGAACCATAGACATGGTTTTTGCGACTCGTCAGTTGCAGGATAAGTGTAGATAGCAAATTCAGCTGTTGCATTTGCTGTTTGTTTATTGTAGCAAGGCTTTTGATAAGGTGAAGCTCGATGCAATGTGGCTGGAGTAGGGTAAGTTTGGTTGTCAAAGTAAAATTATAAGTTTGATTGAGGGTCTGCACACTGGTATGTCAACGAGGGTGCACCTGAGTGGACGGACCTCGGATGACTTTGAAGTCTTCTCGAGTGTGAATTAAGGCTGAGTTATAGTTCCTGCCCTGTTTAAGCTTTAGCTTAATGCCATGATGTTTTGTGGTTTTATGCGAATATAATACGGTTTTCGTGTGGAGCGCCGTATTGATATTGGGTTGCTAAATATCCGTTGTTTCTGTGTGGAGAACACCAACCTGTGAGATAACTATTCGTATGTTGCTGTTTGTTGACGATTGTGCGTTGTTTGCACTTCGTACGGCTGAGTTGCAGCCGATAACTCTGGCTATGGCTTGGACAGCGGCCATATTCGGTCTCACGATTAACACAAGCAAAACCATCTGTCTCTTTCAGTCTTCACCGTAGGTGCGATAAACGGTAGTGCTGCGAATTAAGGTTGGTGTTGATGTGTTGGAAACCACCTCCCGCTTCTTCTGCCTTGGGTGCCTGGTGTCGAGTGACCAGCAGCTAAACAGTGATCTGCATATCCGCGGTTCCAAGGCAGCGGACACATTCGGGATGCTAGAGTACGGAGCGTGGAACAACCATCAGCTTATCGTTATCAAGTTGCTGAAGGTGTACACATTCATGGTGCTGTCCGTTCTTATATACTGTAGTGTAAAGTAAGCGTTGTACCGGTGGGATGTGCGATATCTCGGGCGGTTCCATCAGGGCTGTCCGCGACGGATTCTGCGCATTGGTTAGTGCGAAAGAGTTGCGGTCGCGGAAGTTTTGCCCCGAAGTGGAATGTATGCAATGGACTGCATACTTTTTCTGAGACATCTCGGTCATGTGTGGCATATGGATTCGACGCGGATACTGAAGCAGCTATTATATGCTAAACTGGGTTTGTGTAAGTGGCATGTGGGGATCCCGATACTTCGTTGCCAGGACATTATTATTCTGAGCCTCTCACACTTTAATCTTGATTGCAGGTCATGGGAATCGAAAACGGTTGATCGGCGTGCATGGCGCGATCTGATCACGAAGGCTGTTGCCGACGTTTAAAAGAAGGCCCTCTTGCGTGCAGAGAAGGATCGGCAATTGCGGAAGAAACAGGCGGCGTTGGGTTGTACTCTAGCAACATGAAGCCATTGGTGCTGTAGCACATACGGTCGCGATTGCCACAGTCGGGCAGGCCTAGTGTGCCATGAGAGGGGCCACTCGGGGCCAACATCGAAACGACGAAGATTCCTGCTGAGAGCGTAGGTAGAACCTTTGCTGCGGTTGTAGGTACGCTGCGTTTGATTTATTGCCCGCGTGGTTGCATGCTGAGTCTATTTATTTCAGTTGGTAGGGAAGCTCTATTGCCCTAATACTTTTTAATCTCATTATAATGTCCATCTGAACTATATTATATAAACATGCACACCTAACTTAAGCAAATTTAGTTAACTTGGATAACGAACCACGCTTGTGGCATTTTCTTAAAATATATTTTCTGATGACTTGAATTTACCGCGGATTTGTTCATAATCAATTTATTTGCATTGTTAATTTATTGAAGAGTTATGTCACCGTAGCCTTATGCGTTATTCGAGTAAGTTGTTGATATCGTCATTTCAAGTGATTAGCTGTAGCTCGATATCTCAGGTGTGACTGCAATTAATGTACATGTTGACAAGGTGACTAACTGTTTATTACCCACTACCTCGTCCATGCTAGGTCTAGGAGACAGTTGGTCGTTGCTGGAGGGGACCAGGTGCACGTTCCTTGTGGCCGTGCTAGGCTCGATAGGTGGTTCCATACACTCAGTGTGGAGCGTAGCATAGTCCAGCCACCTCGTTGTTTGTGATTGGTTCCTAAATACAGCGTGCTTATGTTTGCCTCTGAAGGAGTGTGGGCTGGCTCCGTTGATGAAACGTGGCTCCCATCCACATGCCTCCCGGTCTTATTCCTTCGGTTTTACACAAGATATGTGGTGCGTGGACGGAGCTGCGATTGGTGCAGCGCAGTCGTCCTGTGGCTAGCCACATTGGCAGGCAAATACGAAATGGGATGCCGTCAGCCGTTGTAGCCAGTAAAACGCAAAGGTAGAGACGAGTTTGCTTTTCTACCGTAAGTATTTTATCAACGCACAGTTCAGCTATTATCGTTCTGCAATGATTGCCTCTGGATAGTCATTGGTAAGAAATAACTCCTTTAATTTTGCAGGCTCTGTCGACTTCATCTTCCGATCAAAGTTTCCTTGCTGTTTGATTAATGCACCGGATTACGTTTAGTATCCGGTGTTATGGCACAAAACTGGCAGAGCAAGTATACTAACCCGTCCATGTTGTTTTTCTGCAAATTTCGCGCTGTAAAGTTTCGTCCGGTTGCTGTGACATTTGTACGCCTAGTAAAACTTTATATTTCTCCAACTTCGGCTGGATGCTGAGCTAAATCCTTCTGTGTGTTTGATTGCATTTTCGTGGTAATTCATTCTGGTTTTCTGATTCGTCCACCACGCATAAATATCGTCAACATACAGCATGTAAAGTGGTAGTCGTTTCGTCAATTATCTATAGTTCCTTTTTCCAGTTTAGCCCTGAAAACGTCAGGAAACAGGAGACAAGTGGTGAAACCATTGCGAGGTCATCTTTCTGTCTGTATAAATGCCCAGTGAAACGAAACTAAACATTGTGGGTGCATTGGTAAAGTAGCGTCTGCACATATTCCAATGGCAGGCGAACACGCTTGTTTTTGCTCTTAATGTATTCGCCTAGACAACAAATTGTCTCCTTAACGTGGCTATCCGCAAACAGAGTAGTGACATTAAGTGAGGATAGCCACTGGTCTTTCACGTTTAGGTTTCATCCAGTTTGTCCACACATTCAAACTAGTCCATCAAACTGTACGCGGCTAACTCTCCTCTCGTCGGTTCAGGGAGCTCGGCCAACCATGTTACCAAAGCGTATTACGGAGAGCTGACTTTTTCTAGAATCAAATCATCGAAAAGGAGCTTGTTTGCTATACTGAGTTTCCATGAGTAACACGAGATTTATTCAGCATCGGAAACGATCGTGTCGTTGATCTACTGCATAAGTTTCCTTCACTGGATGTACAAAGACCTCCGCTAAAATCTTCCATCGAAAATATATTTTGCGATTTATCTATGTTCATGCCGCGCTTAATCTTTCCCCGTGAGTTTCGCAGGCCGTCTTTAACGCGTTACATGTATTGTCTCAGCCAGGCTTTCGTGCAATCGGTAATACTTGAAACCGCACGATACGTTTGGCGCAACATCAAGCGTGACTTTCGTACTTCGGCGGCCACTTGCCTTCTGTGTTGACAGACAAAGGTGCAAAGTCCTACAACCAGCCAAGTAGGCACGATTTCAATACAAGACGCACGTTTTCATCACTTGCACGTTGACATCGTAGGTCCCTCGTCGACTTCAAGGGCCCGATAAACTACTAAGCTTCATCGACCGAATCAAGAGGTGGTCGGAGGCTACTACCATACATAATTTTTCTTCGTAAACAGTAGCAAATGCATTTAGAGAGCGCTGGGCACCTCGATAAGCTTGTCACGCCATCGTGACCAGCGATCGATGGTCATATGTTTCGTCCACTTTTGCCACATTGGTTAAGGATTATTGTTGCCGGCACATTCAGACGGCGGCATATCATCCAGCCATTAAAGGCAGGGTAGAGCGAGTTCATCGCTAACTAAAAGTAGCTCTACAACCGCATTCAGAACATTCATGGTGTAAAACTCTTCTAAATATCCCCCTATGACTCGGGAACCCAGTTACGACCTGATCCAGTGCAACGCCAACGCAGCTAGGGAACGGCTGTACGATGCAATTAACCAAACAGATGATATCTCGAACACCGTCTACTTCCTCCTTCGACTAACGAAGTTATACCGATCGCTTATCTCACCAGATGCACTTGCTGCGTTCACCCGCTTTACGGTTGCATCGTACCCCGATGTAAGTGCCTTGAAAAATGACAATTTGTTCACATGCTGCTTTGCGTAGCCGGAGTTGGACAGCCTGTAAAGTCGCCGTACATCGAACTCTAAAAATTAGTCAGCTGAACAAGCAACTGATGTGGCCGACATTTGATTGTTACCATCGGCCGCGCAAAATCAGTTTTTATATAAAAACTCCATGAAAGTTTTCGCGTGACGTCACAACTAACCGCGTAGGTTTTAGCGTCATAATATCGTCGAAGCATACTACGTTCCCGGTCCGCTAGCATCAGCCGTCCCGACATCCTTTGAACCTAACCAGTCGCCCCCAACGACCAAGTGCCGTGGTCGCGAGGATCGTAAACCCGTCAGCATTATATACAATGTACAGTGCAACTACATCAAGACTTCTAAACCTTGTATTTAGCTGTCTAGTTTTTAGCTGGTTAATGTTCTGAAAAGGGAAAATTAATGGCTGAAAAGAGTAAAAGAAAAAGGCTTAATGTAGTTAAAGAATTTTGCTCATAAGTTATTTGTTTGTGCATTGGCTGTTTCTGTGCCTTTTTCTTTTATGTCTTTTCATGACGCGATCCTCCCATTAGACAACCTCCCATCACAAACAAGGTTATCTGGGGTCGCCGCAGAAAACGAGGATCGGGAGCGCGAAGCGGGTCATTTCTTCTTAGCACGAGGGTCATTATGTTACAAGTCGGGGTGCAGCCAGGGGACAGGTCACTCCGCTTGGCAGCAGCGGAGGTTGAGAAGAAATCAGGGATTTTATTGTTCTAGCCATTTTTTCAGTCCGACAAACCAACACCAACAACACGGAAAAACGTATCTTCCCTATGATCATCAAACAATAAATATTTAGGCACAGCGGATACCGATTTTCGACGAACCTCCATATGACACGACGGCTTACACAACTTTCATACGCCACAATTTTCCAGGCGAACGTAGATTCAACCGTCATTTTCGACACCAAATTCTTCTTTTGTTTAGATTTATTGGGGAGCTCGACGGCGCTCTAAAGATTGGCAATAAATTTAAGCACACATTCATTCCTGACAAATTGTACAGATTCGTTTTTGTTTTAACATCCATTACACTACGGCCACTTAGCTTTACTTCCGGCTCGGCACTCTTCTCTGTTACTTGCCGAACTTAAGTTCGTTTTCTGTCTCCTTTCATCCGTCTAGGTTTTGTAACCCGTCGAACAGTGGCTTGTTTTGGAGAGAGCGGGATGCACGTTGCACACCGGACGGCATGTGACATCATGCGGCGTGGCTTTTGGTTACCAAAGGCAAAAGATCCGTATAACCTGTGGGTTGCATTTTTTAACCCAATAACTGCCATGCTCCCAAATTGAGGATTCCATAAGTTAGCCCGCCTAGTTTAGCCAGCTGTCGCTCCCGGAGAAAGCTAGGAATTTCACATCTTCCACGGAATGTTGGCTGGGGCATGAAACCAAAGGTGATCGCATGTGTGCTCTGAACTGAGAACAGAGACTCTCTTTCCAGCTTCACGCACCACTTCTTAACAACCTTTGGTAGTTAATGGGTTAAATTTATTTTGTCTGACATGCAACAAATTTGCACCACCTGTCATACCTGTGCGAATGTTCTTACCAATGATCCTCTTGAGTGTCCCATTGTGGTCACTTCATCATGTTTACGTCACTGTCCCAAACAAATATGCATTCCATCGAATACTCATGTACGCTTTACTCTGAGCCGTTTGAGTGACTTTCGTGTACCTCTTCTGCCCTCATTCAGGCCAAACATTTGGTCACTGCCCCAGGCGGCAAAACTAAACGTTACGCCACTGCTCTGAAATATAGCCTGCTGTGACTGACTTCATTTGCCATCAGGTTTCAGCGACAGATTGTGAACACCATCTCGGACTAGTATTTACTAGTTCTGCATATGGCTCACGGGGATTTACCGTACATAAAAATGGAATGCAAGTTGTGAGAACTTTGCAGAAGCAAACCATATGCATGCTGTTTGTACATTTGCAATGACACATTCATGAATTGACACATAGCCATACAAACAGAGCGTTGAAACTGTTAATTTTGAAATCATCGGTGGACTGAAATATTATAATTTTCTTCAATCAGAAAATGCTGATAGTAAAGTTAGCTACAACTGAAAATCAGACGAGCGTCTAGTGGTTAAAATAATGTCTAAATAAGTGCAGATACTCAATTAATATTCTGCAAGCTTTATTGATTGTCAATATATTTACACAAGCTGGAAAGATACAATCAGTTGCATATTTCGTCAACAATTTCTAAAATTATATACCTATGTTAGCACATCCACCTTGTGCGATAGAAGGCTAGTGGCTATCCTTTTGGAATCTGTAGCCCAGTATGAGCTAA